>MU832155.1:0-84522 GCA_029204225.1 Diphasiastrum complanatum | reverse complement strand
GGGGCTATAAACTTCGGTATGTTGCTGACAGATACCCATGTCTAAATCCAGCACTTCGTCAACCTAGAAAAGATTTCAAGGAAGCTCGGCAGTAAGTACGAAGCAGCCTAAGCCGATTTTATGAAGAAAGACTAGGACTAGCTCCAACAAGCCAATGCCGAAACTGCTAAAGAGGAGTAAGGAAATTGACGAAACTCACATTGAGCTGTTAGAAAAGAATCAAGCCCTAGAAGAGGAAAATGCAAATTTGACGCTACACTCGAAGCATTGGATATGGTTCAGGACTAGTCAGATGCTTTTGAAAAAGAATATATATTACTTAAACAACAAGTGCAGACCTTACAAGGGATGCTGCAGCAAGTGCGATGCACTAGAAGCTCGTTGCAAACGTCACACAAAGCATTGGGAGAGCAGCTTAGAGCTATTACTTCAACAAGGTCATTTAATTAAGTTCAAAGGTGAATATTCTCTCTCTTGCTTGTAATCATTTGTTATAACAAAGTCCTGAGCTCATGAAAGATGTGATGCATTTGTCTACCATCACGCACCTTTATATGCAGCATATGATCTAATCAATTTGGATTTGTGGATGGCTTGATTTTTACTAATGTGAAGGAGCTATATTTAGCAAGAGAGGTCCAACTGCAACTATCATGGGGGACACATAGTATGTCACTTGTGTACCCCAACCAACGGCACCCCAAAGCATACAACTGCTAATGCTGGTGGCAACAAATTTTACTTACAAGCGCAACTGCTACAATCAGCCACTTGAATTATGTAGTGCAATGCTCAATTACACTCCAACAAGTAATGCTCAAGAATTGTCCCAAGTCCATGTGTGAAATTGGCAAAAATCTAGCTTGGTATTTTTTATGATAGAAGTTTGTAAGTGAATCTCACATGTGTGGAGGATGTTCCCACGTGTGGAGAAATGCAAAGTAAATAAAAATGTTTAATATAGGGGTCTCATAGAATTTCATAGTCAAGCATTTAGGTGTAGGATGTTGATAGGGTCTGGCATAGATGGCAAATATCCATTTCCACTTGTAATGCCACTATTGAGCCAAAATAGAGTAGGAGGCCAAACTTGTGCCAATTAGAGTGTAGACAAGTGTATTGCTTTTGTTTGATGAAGTTTAAGAGGTCCAATAGGATTTAGGGGTGGAACCATGAGTGGTCCAATAGAATTTGAGGTTTGCTTGAAATGGTCCAATAGAATTTAGAGGTGCATGGATCAATGGTCCAATAGGATTAAGAGGTGGAAAAGTGTGGTCCAATCATAGTTAAGCATAGTGGTAGCTCATGGATCTACTAGTATCATTGTACTCCTCATTTGGATCTAATTGATTTTGAGATTGAGTGGATTTTGAGTGTAAGTGATTTCTTAGCTTTCTCTTCTCTACCCGAGAGCTATTGATGATTTCTCTCTCTACCCGAGGAGAGCAGCTTGTTTTTACTTAGATTACTTTTGGAACACTTCTGACATGTGTGAGTGAGAGTTCCCACATGTGTGGAGTGAGAGTTGGAAAGTGATTGAATGCATGTAGTAGTGTGTTTTTGCCATAGGATCTAAGATTGATCTTGAATCTCAATCTAGTCTGGATATTGGTGCATCTACACACCTTAGGAGATCACAAGTACATGTTGTGGACAATCCACACGTGTGAAATCAACAGTCCGGTACATCCCAAGCACAAGGAAAGGACGTTGTAGGAAATGTTCTTGTAGACATGCTTTGGAAGAGGAAGTAATGAATTGATAGTTGGGTGAATGGGCAACACTCTAATGACTCATAGATTTCATTTCTAATTGGTTGATTATGTTTTTCAAATGTAGATTCTCTTTTGTAGTGGATTGCAATCATGTTAAAATAGACAAATTATCCATTAGCAATGGAAGAAGCCCTTGTAGAATGTCTCCTTCCATAATAAGTAAAGAATCTATTAACTCGAAGTGAAGGATCTTGTAATATGTTTGAAGTGCATTACATCATGCAAATAATTTCATTCCTCCGAAAGGTACATTTCAAGCTTTGTGCATATGCATGAAATCTTTTATAAAGAATGTAACATAACATGTAAAGCAGATTATCGTTTGTGAAATATCCATTCATGTAAGTTTTGAACTAAGAGATGATAACACATTGCAAATTGTCAGATATTAGATGCTATTAGGGTTGCAAATGGGGTTTTTTGAGTCAAGTATAATCAAGATGGCACAATCAACAAGTACAACGGCTAGGCTTTGTGCTAAAGGCTTTGCTCAAGTATATGGACTTGATTATGAGGAGACATTTGCCCCAGTTGCAAAGATGGTGTCAATTAGAATCATAATTTCTCTTGCTTGTTTTTTCAATTGGCAAATTCTTCAACTAGATGTTTCTAATGCATTTCTAAATGGCTAGTCCTAGAAGAAGAGATCTATATGGATCAACCTATTGGGTTCATCCATGATGAGGGAAAAGTTTGCTTGCTCTTCAAAAGTTTATATGGATTAGGCAAGCCCCAAGGTCATGGTATTCTCGACTTAACACCTTTCTTGAGTCACTAAGATTTAATCTTAGTAACTATGATCCTTCCTTATATGTCAAGTTTGATAAAGATATTGTCATCCTTCTTATTTATGTTGATGATATCATTCTGACGGGAAATTGTATCAAGTTAGTTGAGGAAACCAAGATTGCACTTGAAAAAGAGTTCAAGATGCAAGATCTTGGAAAAATTCACTATATTCTAGGATTAGAGATTGACTTTCTTAAAGATAAACCTTTTATATGTCAATCTAAGTATGCTCTTTCAATGTTAAAAAAGTTCAATATGTTGAATTGTAAGAGTATAGAAACACCTATGGAGCAAAATGTAAAGGACTCTAACAAAGGTGATGAAAGATCCTCCGAGGACATCACACTTTTAGAAGTCTTATAGGCTCCTTAATTTGGCTCACAATAACTAGACCTGACATAAGCTTTAGTGTTCATAAGTTGAGCCCAGGCTATGCAAAATCCTTCAATTTATCATTGGAAAAAGGCCAAGAGAGTGCTTAGACATATATCTTCAACTTTTGATTTTGGTTTATTGTATAAAAGTGAAGATCTTTCTATTATTGGTTATTTTGACTCAGATTTTGCAAGTGATAGAGTAGATCAAATCTACAAGTGCTTATTTCATATATCTTGGAGGAAACTTGATACCTTGGCTTTCCAAAAAGCAAGATACTGTATCACTCTCATCATGTGAAGCTGAGTACAAGGCGCTCACTACAACAACAAAGGAAGTGCTTTGGATCAAGAGATTACTAGTGGGAGCTAAAGTTAATTATGGAAGAAAATATACCTATGATCATGTGTGACAACATTACAGCTCAAGCCTTGCCAACAATCCAATATTCCATGCAAGAAGCAAGCATATCGGAAGTTGCACATCACTTCGTGAGAGAGAAGCTCATTGGAGGTGAAATCAAATTGAGCACATCGACACATCATCTTGCATTGCAGATATGCTCACCAAACCTTTGAGCAAAAAGTTCCTTCAACAAGCATAGAGCCAACCTTGGAGTTATACCAAGATCCATGTTCAAATCAATATAGATCTTTTTTAGGAGGAGTGTTAAAATTGAAAAACAATCCATATTGATTTCTTGGCTTGCTACAAATGTTGTACCATGCAAGTATGTAGCTCATTAATGCAAAATGCCAAGTTTGGCCTACATAGAACTCGAGCTACATGGTTATGTAGTATCTAGTTTGATAAATGCAACTTGCATATAGTTTGTAGACATAGAATTAGCATGATTATGCTTGTAGAAACTCGTGGCAACTCACATGCATTAATTGTAAGTGATCCATAGTGACATGCAAGGCATGCACAAAGTTTTAATGGACACATGCATGATGATTTGGACATTTCTAGTTAGAACTAGTACACTTGTAAAAAGTTGGTAGAATTTCATGCATGACAAGTGGACAAATGTCACATAGACTCTAGATGTCATTTTGGAATGGATAGATATGGTTCTACCTCGAGCTACCTCAATCTCCATAAATATGTGTAGCTCTCCACACAATCAATGATGAAGAACCAAAGTTTTGTAGCTATCTCATGTCATTTTGGATCTAAACAAATATTGCTTGTTATCTCTCTAGCTCTCTCTCTCTAACTTGTGTTGAGGCTATGCTCATACATTGAAATTTTGTATTTTTATTCATTTTTTGATCATTGCTATTATATTTTGTGGATTAGCATGCTAGATTGTGGATTAGCCATGTCTTTTGAACTAGAATCAGGTTATAGTGCCAATCACAAAGCTTAATTAAGATCAATCACTCTTGTGGACATTCACCACACGTGTGAATTTTGAAAATTTTGTCAGTTAATCCACTCGGATGTGCATTTCTCATCAACTATAAGCAAGGGAGGAGCCACTTGTTTTGTTACTTTCATTGATGATTTCACAAGATTCACTTGGATATATCTTTTTGCTTCTAAATCTATGGTGTTTGATCATTTCCTTATTTTCAAAGCTTATGTAGAGAAGCAATTCTCATTCAAGATTAAAGCTCTTGGATGTGATGGAGGTGGTGAATATATCTCCAATAGATTTCATGATTTTTGTGAGCTTGAAGGCATCAAAAGAGAGTTCTCTTGTGCCTACTCTCCATCTCAAAATGGAGTGGCCGAGAGAAAAAATAGATCTCTATGTGAATGTGCAAAATCTATGAGAATGAGGCATCTTTGCCCAAAGATTTTTGGGGAGAAGCCATTAATTGTGCAAATTATCTTTGCAATAGGCTCCCACATATAGCTCTTGGAGGAAAGTCACCATATGAAATCTTATATTTGAAGAAGCCTAAGGTTGATCACCTTAGAGTTTTTGGATGCATATGCTTTGCCCATATTCCCTTGGAAACAAGGAAGAAGGAAGAACCTAGTGCATGCAAAGGGATCATGGTTGGATACTCATCCACCAAGAAGGCCTATAGAGTCTTTGTACTCTCTACTTCTCAAGTTATTGAAGTAGAGATGTTATCTTTCATAAAGATCAACATTCATCTTTTGAAGAGGCCGAGATAAAGAAATATATGGATGCATCACCTATTATTGATTTTGAAGACAATTATGATGTGATGGGGTTGAGAATTGAAGAAGACTCTCCTCGGATTTTCTCACCATCTAGATCCATGAGAGATAGATCCAAGCCTAAGAGGCTCTCATATGTTGACAAAGGCAAACAAGTGGATCTTGATTCCACTAATTATGTTTTTTATGTCTTTCATGAAGAGCCAAAGAATGTACAAGAGGCACTCAATACCAAGGAGTGGTATGATGCCATGAAGCAAGAGTATGATGCATTGATCACCAACAATACTTGGGAGCTTGTGGATCCTCCATCCAACAAGCATGTGATTGGTTGCAAGTGGGTATTTTGGATCAAGTTCAACCATGATGGCACCATTAACAAGTATAAGGCAAGATTATGTGCAAAAGGATTTGCTCAAATCCATGGCCTTGATTATGAGGAGACCTTTGAACCCATTGCAAAGATGATGACAATAAGAATTCTTATTTCTCTTGCTTGTTTCTTTAAGTGGAAGGTGTTCCAATTAGATGTATCCAATGCTTTTCTAAATGGTTATCTTGAGGAGGAGATCTATATGGAACAACCTCAAGGATTCATCAAGGATGAGTCCAAAGTGTGCTTGCTCTTCAAAAGTCTTTATGGACTCAAGCAAGCACCAAGATCATGGTATTCAAGACTTGATTCTTTTCTTATCTCACTAGGATTTACTCTTAGTGACTATGATCCTTCCATGTATCTAAAGTTTGTTGATAGCAATATTGTCATTCTTCTAATTTATGTTGATGACATTATTCTTTGTGGAAGTTGTATCAAGCTAGTTGATGAAACTACGCTAGCACTTGGATGTGAGTTTGAAATGCAAGATCTAGGAGAGATACATTACATCCTAGGCCTAGAAATTGATTTTTATGAAAGTCATGTCTTTATATGCCAATCTCAATATGCTCACTCTATGTTGAAAAAATTCCATATGGAAAATTCTAAGAGCATAGATTATCCAATGGAGAAGATTGTAAAAGATCCTAATAAAGGTGATGAAAGATCCTTTGATTGCTTTAAGAGTATCCCAATCATCCTTGGCCGAAGTACAAGCACTAATCTCTCTCAAAATCTCATTAGAAACATTCATCTTGATATAATGGAGAGCCATCCTAGCTCTCTTCTTATACTTTTGTACTTCTTGAAGGACTCGAGGCTCCTCCTCAATCCCAAGTACAATGTCCATCACATCTTGGAGTATCAAGGTTGACTCCATTCTAACCTTCCAAATAGAATAGTTGGAGGTAGATAGTCTCTCACTAGATTCCAATAGAAAGGAACCCATAGATGCCATGTAATAGTGAAGACTCCTTGTGATGTAGACAGTAAAATGTTGCTTCTTTCTCACTATAGGATCCTTGAAAGCTGTACTGCCAACTCCTATGCAAGATCTTGCAACAAAATGTGAGATGGATCTCACAAGCTCTACCAATCTCCCTCAAACTAGATCAACCTCTCATCAATTGATGGAGTATAGGCAAAGCTTGGGTCAAACTATCTTTGGCACGTGTGAAACACTCCAAGAATCCACAAATCACTCAAATACAAGCCAATTGTATGAAATAAAGTGGCTATGACCTCAAAATGATAACTAGATCTTAAATAGATGACATTGGCAAGCCTCTTCTTGAATTTTTTGGTCAAACTAGCAAGATATGATCAAACCAAATGTGTCCACACAAGTCCAGGTGCCCCACCTAACCCTCTTCAAAATCTTATAACTTCTGATTGGCTCTACCAAATGGAATTGAAACAAGTTGCTACAAAAACTAGACAAAACTAGCTTTCAAACAAGCTATCTAACACCCAATTTGGATCTAACTTGGAAGAGAACTTTCCAAACGAGCTTGGTTGTACTTCACACATGCCTGAGCACTAAATTTTGTATAGTGCCTGAAATGATTCAATCATTATGATAATGAACCCTCTGATCCAATTTTCCTTGAGATAGCATGGGAGATGCAATTAACACTCTCTAGATCTTGATTTTCATGAAATTTTTGAAACTATGCATGATAGATGCATCAAAAGCTTAGGTAGGCTCTAATACCATGTGAAAATTCACACATGTGGGAATGCCCTAATGTGTGAAATTGATCTCCTAAGCTTGGCTCATGCACTATAGATCACCTATTGATTGAAATCCAAGATCAATGACAAGATCTAAGGCAAAAATACCATTCTACATGCATTCATTTGTTACCAAAAGGTGTTTCACACGTGTGGAAGATTTCATGAAATAATCTAAGTAAAGACAAGCTCCTCTCCTTAGGTAGAGAGAGAAAATACCACTTTTGGGCTCACTTAGAGAGAGAAGGCTATACAAGCAAAATTTACAAATCTCCAAATTGACTCAAAAAACTCATAGATCTCTCATACATTAATGAAGAGAATGAAAGTACATATAGAAACTCGTGGAGATCCATGCTTGATTATTATTGGACCCCTTAAACATAGCCTCTCCAACCCTATTGGATGTGTGATGCAACATCCCTCACTTTTGATTGGACCCTTCCAACACATCTCTCTCTTATGATTGGACCCTTTGACTTTTGCCACCACATAGAGTGCATCACTCATCAAACCTAAACTTGACATGTGTAAGCAACCTAACTATCTCAAGTTACATAATAATTGAATTTTGGCCTAATCATGACAAAACATGTGTACTTGACCATTCGACCTCTAAAGCCAAAATTGGCCTTATCACCTAGTGACACCAAGATGCTTGACTAGCAACCTTTATATTACACCTAAAGTCAACATTATAAACTATTCCTAACTATTTTTCACATTTGGGAACATGCTCCACACATGTGAAATGTCCTGACAAGCATAAAATCATAAAATAATCAAGATAGCTTTTTGACAAATTTTCACAAGTTCTAGTTTCATCTCTATTTGAAACTTTGCATCATTGTTACATAGAAAATTATTATCAATTATTCATCATGGATTGAATATGAATAAATGGAGCTCTCTTAGATGGGATTTGAAAAATAATCTCAAGCTAGAACTTTCAAAAGATTCTCCCAACTACATATGAAGTTTGATAATGTTGAAATCCTTTGATGCATATAGCAAAAACTATAGCTTGTCCTCTCATCTAGCCATTATGAGTCATTACATAAAATTTGAGCTTGAAAAGGGCCCTATAAGGATTGCCATGTAGGTTGTCCGAGTTTACAATTTGGGCAGCCAAGTAAATTAAAACTATTTTTTTTTTAAAACCATACATGTCAAAGAAAGGGAGAATAAAGAGAGTGAGAAATTTTTGGAAAAATGCAAAATAGAAGTGAAAGGGTTACAAATTTCCTGGCAAATTTTTGTAATATGCACATCTAAAATAGGGCAGGAAAACATATTGAATTCTAGAACATAGAAAGGAGAGGAAGGGGGGGGGGGGGGATTTTATGAGAGAGGGGAGGGAGGGGGCGTGCCCCAAGAAGGAGGGGTGCGCCCCCTTGAAAAGACACCTGCCCCCTCCCCCGCTCTTTTCTCTCCTTTCTATGTTCTAGAATTAAATTTCTTTTCCTTCTCTATTTTAAATGTGCATGTTAAAAAAATTTGCCCCATATTTTTGGGCAAATTTCTACTCAACGTAAAAGTAGACATGTACTTTTATTATCGGTCAAAAGAAAGCTTCAAATGTTGAAAAAAATTAAAAAACATCTTTCTAATCCAAAATTCCTGCAATGATGAAATTATGGAGTTTTTAGGATAGAATTGGACAATTATCTTTAGTTGTAACTTCCAAAGATTCTCACGAGCACATATTAAGCTTGCTAATGTTCACTTCTTTGCAATGTGTTTAGAGGCACATTGGAGGGATATGATGGTGAGTTTTCTCATTAAGTTATGGCAATGACAAGACAAAAGGTCTAGCCATTATTTTGTATGATATGCAAATGGACACACATTATTGAGCTTTATGTATGTCGAGAAAATTTTACTCAAAATATGTTCGGTCCATGAACATCGTTGGATGACATAATTTTGAAGTTTTATCAAACATACATACTCGTATCTATTATGTTATAGGTAACCGTGGTTTTAAAACTCAATCACAACCATTGATTATATATACAATGTGAGCCAACACACATTATGTAAATTATATCTTCTCGTCTGGCTTGAGGAGAGGACTTGATAATAATCTTAATAATTTGCAAAGGAGTGAATATTATCTCATTCATAAACTCTAGCACATATATTTTACTTTGGTTTGTTTTGCCTTGATGGCCACATCTAGAAAAAATGACATAATCACAAAGTGGCCAACATGGAAGGTGGCGAATGCCCATATTGCATTAATGTGGGAGACTTTTAAGCCTCTGTGTGGCCATACTAGAAACTATAAATGGCATAACTATTAGCCATGAGTATATAACTTCATGCACCTAAACCATCAAGACAATAGTAAGGTTGATGCGTGCTTTCTAAAGATGGTGTAGTAGGGCTACATTCTCATCCAATAGTGCACAACCCTCTATCATGGTGAAGATATTCATGACACAACCATTCTACATCATTGGGACTTGTGTAGAATATAGTTTTTCGTGGTTGCATCGTGGTGGGACCATGAATACTATGGAAACTATATCTCATCCAAGTGGCTTTGTCCTGGATGCTTCTTAGTATGGGCCCATGAATGCTATGGCAGAACTAGTGTGCTCAATCATGGATGAGTCCATGATTGAGCATTGCTTTTTCATATAAGTCCACGAGTGCCATCGCATATGATTGAGCATGCTTTTTCGTATGCGTCCATGAACACCATGGCATATATTGCTTACCTAGGTGGCTCCGTCATGGATGCCTTTGGTGCTATCAACCCGGGACGATATAGAAGGATGCACGTGAAACACCAAATCTAAAGCTCCTTACGAAGGACTTGAGAGTAGGTACTTTGATTTTGGATGTCCTCGTAAGAAAGCAACATGATTACAATAAAAGAAACAAGGTCATTTAATTGAGTCATAGGTGAATATTTGCTCTTGATTTTGTTACCTATGTACTTAAAAATAGCTCCATCTTAAAGGATGAAGTTTATTTGGTGGTACTACTTTGTAAAACACAAGTAAATCCCCCCCCCCCCAATTTTTAAATGGAGAGTAGCCCAATCTAGAAAATCATGTGCTAATGTACTATTGCTACAACTATTTCTTTCCAAGATCTTTTGTCTATACGGTTTTCTTCATTCTATCTTCATTGATCAAGATAGTAAGCTCATATCAAGCTCTAGGACAAAATTCATGCATATTTTCAATATTCCAACTCTCATGGACATGTGCTATCACTCTTATCATTAGGGGAATTTTGAGCTCCAAAAGGACCTTATAAGAATTCGTGCAAACATCCCTTTTGTATTATTAAAATATTATAACAATATTTTCAACTAATGCATTTGACTTGCCATAACTTTTTAATCGTAGCTTAGAAGTATGTCATGTTACATATCACTGGACAACGCTCTTCTTCCAACACACCAAACTTCGCTGAATTCCGACTTACCACTAAAAAGTTATGCCAGTTTTAATGTGGAAAAAAAAAAGCTACGTTACTTAGATTTCAAATTTGAGTGGTCCATGTGTAAGAAAAATTGGACAAAGCATATAAAGAAAATATTTACAAAGGGTCTTTTTTGGTTTTAAAAATCCTCTAATGATTAATGGAAAGTTAAAGAATTATCATTGCTATGTGTGATTTTACTATGGTTAATAGGAAAGCCTAGATTTTAAATTAGAGATTAGTTAATAGATTGAAAGGATTTCCTTCCAACAAAACACACATGATTCATGACAAGTTGAAACCCAAGTATATAGGCAAGCTATACAAACATTTCAATGTAGGACCATAAAATGTGACAAACAAGAGAGATCATGCCTACTTCATCAGAAGTAAAGCATGCTTCATCACACAAAAATTTACATCAAGAGCCAGTTCCGATTGACTCACAAATTGTTGTGTCGTTGTCAAGATAGTACACATAGGTCATGGATCAACATATGCTATCCGTGACAATGCCACCAAGAGACATATCTTTTGACACTTTGAGTCTTGGATTAACAAAAGATTTGATAAATTTGTAGCAATCGATAATATAATTTCTAGAATGCCTTGTAGATGTTTTTCTTTTTTTATCTTTGCAGATTTCGATTCTTTAATGAATTATATTCCACTATTGCATAATTTGTTATCTTAAACAAGTTTGCTGATAGTTCTAGTTTTATCTCTATTTGAAACTTTGCATCATTGTTACATAGAAAACTATCATCAATTATTCATCATGGATTGAATATGAATAAATGAAGCCCTCTTAGATTGGATTTGAAAAATAATCTCAAGCTAGAACTTTCAAAGATTCTCCCAACTACATATGAAGTTTGATAATGTTGAAATCCTTTTATGCATATAGTGGAAACTATAGCTTGTCCTCTCATCCAGCCATTATGAGGCATTACATAAAATTTGGGCTTGAAAAGGGCCCTATAAGGATTGCCACCTAGGTGTCCGAGTTTACAATTTGGACAGCCAAGTAAATTAAAACTAATTCTTTAAACCATACATGTCAAAGAAAGGGAGAATAAAGAGTATGGAAATATACAAAATAAAAGTGGAAGGGTTGCAAGTTTGGGGCAAATTTTTGTAATATGCACATCTAAACTAGGGAAGGAAAAATATTTAATTCTAGATCATAGAAAGGAAGGAGAGAAAAGGGGGGGGGGGGGGGGGGGGGGGATAACATTTTATGAGAGAGGGGAGGGAGGGGGCATGCCCCAAGAAGGAGGGGCACGCCCCCTTAAAAAGACAAACACCTCCCCCCCCCCCTTCCCGGCTCTTTACTCTCCTTTCATATTCTAGAATGAAATTTCTTTTCCTTCTCTATTTTAAATGTGCATATTAAAAAAATTTGGCCCAAATTTTTGGGCAGATTTCTACTTAACGTAAAAGTACACATGTACTTTTATTATTGGTCAAAGTTAAGCTTCAAATGTTGAAAAAAAAAAATTAAAAAACATCTTTTTAAAGGGCCCTTTTTGAATCCAAAATTCCTCTAATGATGAAATTATGGAGTTTGTAGGATAGAATTGGACAATTATCTTTAGTTGTAACTTCCAAAGATTCTCACGAGCACATATTAAGCTTGCTAATGTTCACTTCTTTGCAATGTGTTTAGAGGCACATTGGAGGGATATGATGGTGAGTTTTCTCATTGAGTTATGGCAATGACAAGACAAAAGGTCTAGCCATTATTTCGTATGATATGCAAATGGACACACATTATTGAGCTTTATGTATGTTGAGAAAATTTTACTCAAAATATGTTAGGTCCATGAACGTCATTGGATCACATAATTTTGAAGTTTTATCAAACATACAGACTCGTATTTTAAAGATTATATATGTGAGGGATTTTTATTACTATATTGAAAATTACTTCTAATCAAACTTATATAAAAATTAGATCTTGCTATTATAGGTAACTGTGTTCTTAAAACTCAATCACAACCATTGATTATATACAATGTGAGCTAACACACATTATATACATTATATCTTCTCATCTTATTGAACCACAATTAAGGCTTGAGGAGAGGACTTAATAATAATCTTAATAATTTGCAAAGGAGTGAACATTATCTCATTCATAAACTCTAGCAAATATTTTTTACTTTGGTTTGTTCATGGCCACATCTAGAAAAATCGACATAATTACAAAATGGCCAACATGGAAGGTGGGTGAATGCCCATATTGCATTAATGTGAGAGATTTTTAAGCCTCTGTGTGGCCATGCTAGAAATTATAAATGGCATAACTATTAGCCATGAGTGTATAATTGCATGCACCTAAACCATCAAGACAATAGTAAGGTTGACGCGTGCTTTCTAAAAGATGGTAATTCCAATCACAACTCCACCTGCCCCTATTGAAGGGTGCTAGTACTATCTATGTAATGACTATGTGTGAACACAAACATTACTAATATCAACAAGATGAGCATGGTGTGCACTTTGAACACTATATTCTCGATGCTTGGTCATGCTCCTAGGCCACAAATGATGCTTTGTGGCGGTCTCATGATAGGAAAGTATTTTGCACTACTATCGAGGGTGTAGTAGGGCCACACCCTCATCCAATAGTGCACAACCCTCTATCATGGTGAAGATATTCAAGACACAACCATTCTACATCATTGGGCCTTGCGTAGAATATAGTCCTTCGTGGTTGGGGCCATGAATACCATAGAAAATATATTTTGTCCAAATGGCTTTGCCGTGGATGTTGCCAAATATGGGCCCATGAATGCTATGTCAGAACTAGTGTGCTCAATCATGGATGAGTCCATGATTGAGCATGCTTTTTCATATGAGTCCATGAGTGCCATCGCATATGATTGAGCATGCTTTTTCGTATGAGTCCATGAATGCCATGGCATATATTGCTTACCTAGGTGGCTCCGTCATGGATGCCTTTTGGTACTATCAACCTGAAATGATATAAAAGGGTGCACATGAAACACCAAATCTAAAGCTCCCTATGAAGGATTTGAGAGTAGGTCCTTTGATTTTGGATGTCCAGAGGTAGAGAGCGGCTTCTCAACTATCCTCATAAGAAAGCAACATAATACAAAAAAAGAAACAAGGTCATTTAATTGATTCAAAGGTGAATATTCTCTCTCTTGCTTGTAATCATTTGTTATAACAATGTCCTCAGCTCATTGATAGATGTGATGCATTTGTCTACCATCATGTATCTTATGTACAACATATGATCTAATCAATCTTGGGCTTGATTTTCATTGATGTCAAGGAGCTGTATCTAGCAAGCAAGTCCAACTGCAACTATCATGGCAACACATGCAATTGGCCTATCAAGTGTAATCATTGGCCTAACATGTCTGCTTATAATACATCAGTTTTTTGACTTGGGTGTTGATGGCGATTACGTCAGTTGTGTACCCTTGTGCAGCAAGCCTTTGTCGGGGATATCTTTGACACAACATCTTGAACCTGCATTACAATGGCTCATCAATAACACCCCAACCAATGGCACCCAAAAGCATACAACTGCTAATGCTGGTGGCAACAAATTTTACTTACAAGCGCACTGCTACAATCAGCCACCTGAATTATGTAGTGCGATGCTCAATTACATCCAGCAAGTAATGCTCAAGAATTGTCCCAAGTCCGCTACGTCCCAAGCACAAGGAAAGGATGCTGAAGGAAATGTTCTTGCAGATATGCTTTGGAAGAGGAAGTAATGAATGGATAGTTGGGGTGAATGGTCAAAACACTCTAAGGACTCATAGATTTCATTTTTAATAGGTTGATTATGTTTTTCAAATGTAAATTCTCTTTCGTAGTGGATTGCAATCATGTTAAAATAGACAAATTATCCATTATGGAAGAAGCCCTTGTAGAATATTATATGCCAAGCTCCTTCCGTAATAAGTAAAGAATCTAACTCAAAGTGAAGGAGCTTGTGATATGTTTGAAGTGCATTACATCTTGCAAATAATTTCATTCCTCCGAAAGGTACATTTCAAGCTTTGTGCATGTGCATGAAATCTTTTATGAAGAACGTAAAATAACATGTAAAGTAGATTTTCCACCTCATAAAAACTCAAAATCTATGGCGTGTACAATTGTAATGTAAATTTCCAAGACAATAATTTATGTCGAAGAAAAGTGTTTTCAATAGACCAAATTGTTTGTACTCATTCACGGTTTCCAATCTACAGAGTGGACCCAGTAGAGAAAGAAAAAAGCTTATTAGATAATTTAGATCAAATTCCAAAAAATGATCAAATGGTAAACCACTCTTCCATCTCTAATGGAATAAGGACATGTGGACACAAGTATGAAGAACTAAGAAGAAATACGTGAACACTTGTCGACTAACTCAGACTGGTGTCAGTCAAATTGATGTACTACATTGCATTATCATTATTTATTATGAACCAAATAATGTGTGTTTAGAATCTCATTTTAGATAAACAATCCATTAGAGCTTTTTATTTTAAAGTTTCATCAACGAGGGCTCCTTGGTTTGCTGTCCAAAAACTACAACCGACTTTTTTTGTAGGAAAAAAATGAGTCTTATTATTACGTGCTAGATATTTTGGGTCTCTTAATGAAGGTGAAATATCCATTCATGTAAGTTTTGAGTTAAGAGATGATAACACATTGCAAATTGTCAAATATTAGATGGTGTGAGAAATTTTTTATCACCTGGTTTTTTCTTTTGTCCCTTTGTTTATTTCATAATTTAGGAAGTTAGTACTATTTTTGTAATTGTTCATGTCCATGGCATTCATGGCCCCACCACGATGCAATCCACATAGGACTATATTCTATACAAGGCCCAATGATATAGAATGGTTGTGTCATGGATATCTTCACCATGATAGAGGGTTGTGGACTATTGGATGAGGGTGGAGCCCTACACCCTCGATAGCGGTGCAAAATACATTTTTTGCTACATGTCACCCCTATCATGGGACCACTACAAAGCATCATTGGTGGCCTAGGAGCATCACCAAGCATTGTCCAAAGTGCACACCATCCTCATCTTGTTAAATAAGTAAGTTTTCTATTCACACATAGTCATTAGGTAAATAGTACTAGCACCCTTCAAGGAGGGTAGGACCCAGGCTGGAGTTGTGGTTGGAATTACCATCTTTTAGATAGCACACATCCACCTTACTATTGTCTTGATTCTTGTTGGGTTACATATGCATGGGAGCTAGGTGAAAGCACTTATACACTCATGGATAATAGTTATGCATTCTATGGTTTCTTGCATGGCCACACAAAGGCTTAAAAATCTCTCACATTAATGCAATATGGGCATTCTCCCACCTTCCATGCAGGACATTTTGTGAATATGTCATTTTTTCTACATGTGGCCATGAAGGCAAACAAACCTTTTTTTATACAAGTTTGATTGGAAATTTTCAACTATAGCAATAAGACGCCCTCATGGATATAATCTTTAAAATACGAGGATCTATGTTCAATAAAACTTCAAAATTATGTGATCTAACGACATTCATAGACTTGATATACTTTGAGTAAAATTTTCTCGACATACATAAAGCTCAATAATGTGTGTTTATCTACATATTGTATGAAAAAATGGCTTTGTTGGAATTCAAAGCTCAGCCTCAAATCCATTCATTAATAAGCATCTTGAAAACGTTACAACACCAAGAAAATAGAAGGCTTGAGTTTTTCTAAAAGATTGAAAAATCCAGTATTGCATTTCTTCGACCCAATGTCAAACCTAACAAACAGAGATTTTCCGACCCTGGACCTTGGATCGGATTGGATCATGTCTAATTTTTTTGACTCTGGATTGGATCGGAATGGGTCTAATTTTTTCGACCTTGAAAAATTCCGACCCTATATAAATTTTTGATCCCATTGTAAAATTTCGATCCTTTGTATAATTTTCGATACTTTGTAAAATTCCATATGGGAGATCTAAAATCCGACCCAATGACTTTGCGTTGATAGTCCGCCTACATTGTACAGTCAAAGGCAGTCACTAATAATTGTAGAAAATATAAGTTTTAAATATTTTGAGTAGTATATCAAGATATGTATCTTCATCAAAAATTTTCTTTAGCAATTCTAATAAATCTAATGATATCAAAACATCTGATAATTGTTTCTATCAATTCATTCAGATTAGTTTGTTGCATGTGTTATCACACACAACGATCAGAGTTTTCACTCTATAGCCAGCTGAAGTTTTCACTTCATGTGATTGTACTCCTTGTGGATATTAATCAGAGTACATTTTTTTCTACACTCAATTGTTGTTCCATTGCACATTTTTATTTCTTCATTTTGAATGTTTTGCTGCTAACTATGGCACTTCCGATCCTACTGCCCACTTGTTCAGTCTTCCGTTGCAAATATCATCGATTTCTGACATGGTATTAGAGTGGGCAGTTCAGTAATATGCACATTGTCTACAGATTATCAAGACTTTCTCTACCATGTCGTCATTCTATCAAGCATGCAGCCAACAATATTATGAAATCATTGTATCTACCAACAGTCTCATTCATCCAGAATGGTTCTACCTTCTAGTTCTTTTGTCATCATGAGACGTGATGGAAGTAACTACCATCTCTGGAAGTTCAAAACGAAGACCATACTATTAGCCAAGGAACTGTGGGACATTGTTGATGGCACTAAGGTTAAACCAGAGGGTGATGTAGCCACTATCACCAAATGGAGACTAAAAGATGGCAAGGCATTTGCCTACATCACTCTCAACATGAGAGACAATCAAATCATTCACATATGTGATGCTCAGACTGCTAACAATGCATGAGACATCCTAGCAACTCTCTATGGTATCAGGGATACCACATCCAAATTACATTTGAGGAAGAAATTATAAAATAGAAAAACATCTAGAAGGCATTCTAGAAATTATAATATGGATGGCTACAAATTTATCAAATCTCTTGTGGATCCTAGACCCAAAGTTTCAAAAGATATGTCTCTTGGTGGCATTGTCATGGATAACATATGCTGATCCATGACCTATGTGTACAATCTTGACAATAACACAAAAGTTTGTGAGTCATTCAAAGTTGGCTCTTGATGTAAATTTTTGTGTGATAAAGCATACTCTACTTCCGATGAAATAGGCATGATCTCTCTTGTTTGTCGTATTTTTTTGTCCTACATTGGAATGTTTGTATAGCTTGCAACTATATACTTGGGTTTCAACTTGTCATGAATCATGTGTGTTTTGTTGGAGGAAAACCCCTTCAATCTATTAACCAATCTCTAACAAAAAATCTAGGCCTTTCTATTAACCACATTAAAATCACACGTAGCAATGATAATTCTCTAATAAATTTTGCATACACATGTGTTGCCATAGTTGTCCAATTTTCGCCATGATCAAAGCATAACAAAAAGCCCTATGAATCCCCACCCCTAGGCACATCATGCTCACTAAATTCAGTCTAGACCTAAGCTTAATAATTTGTATATTAACTCATTGGTTTTTTAAATATTGATGCTTTTAGCTGTCTTGAAATACCATCCCATGAAGTACTTGTACTTGTTTTCTCTCTTCAAGTCCAATTATTCAAACTATCGCCAACTAACATTTAGTTGAGATTTGTTCCTCAATGCACTTGTACAATCTACACAAACCTTTTGGAGTAGCAATGTCATAGAGATAATAGTCAAGAAAGGATGCAAATATTGTCAAAAATAGCAGTATCCATTTGTTGGGCAAGCTTTCAAACGGCTGAAAAAAATGCTTGTTTTTTGTGCGGGCCAAATCTTATGGGAAGATACTCTTATAGTCTCAAAAAAGTGGTTTATGAAAATCATCGTAAATACTTGCATGAAGGCCATCCATTTAGAGACACTCATAGAAGAGGTTTTGGAGGAAGAGTTGAGAGAGAGATGCCTCCAAAGATGATGTCTATGGAAGATTGGCGAAAACTATGGGAGGAATCTCAAGCAAAGCCAATCGATGGTATGAAAAGATTATCTATATTTCATCGTTTGGAATATTGGAATAACCTTTTGATTAATCACCTACTTGATCCCATGCACATATTTAGAAATGTGGGTGAATCTATTTGGAAACACTTGATTGGTAAAAAAGATACCATTGTTGCAAGGCATGATTTAAAAGAATCAAACACCAAAAAGAATATTGGATAAAGGATGGTGAAAATCATGCTCCAATAGTACCTTGGACATTCACTAAGGAGGAGCTTAACCATGTGCGCTGCATTATTCATGACATTAGAACACCAACTAGTTTTGTCCATTCTCTACGGTCATCATTCATAGTGGACGGAAAGTTGCAAGGTTTCAAATCTCATGATTGGCTAAAGATGATTCAATTCATCTATCCATTGTCAATTCGTGGGTGCCTGTCAAAAGATATTTGTGAGACCATATACAAACTATCAATCATTCTCAGGTATTTACATGTACTTGGTGCATTTTTTTATTTAGTATTTATTGATTGGAAATTCAAATAGATATAAAATGGATTGAATATGTTGTAGATGGATGTGTTCAAAAGAAATCCATGAGATGGATCTTCACAAGAGACATGAGGATATGGTGGAGATTGTGTGCATGTTTGAGAGATATTTTTTGACTTCCATCATGGATTGACAAGTGCATTTATTGGTGCACTTGGTTGAAGAAGTTTCTATTGCTGGTCTAGTGCACACTAGGTATAAGTGCATAAATTTTCTTTTGCATGTGTATTTAAACTAAATCAATTGATATATGAACCCATTAAATAAAACACTTATTTTTAACCATTTGTGACTTTTTAGGTGGATGTTCTTTATGGAAAGATACATGAAAGTTTTAAAAGATTTTGTGTGTCAGAAGATAGCATGTCAGAGGGATGGTTAGTACATGAATCTCTCTTTTATGACACGTGCTAATATGCCCGACATCAATATCTCAAGTTAAATTTACTTTACTATGTTGGTTAGTATAATGAAATTTTCTAACTATACTATATTAGTTACAGTTATAGAAATATAGTATGTACAGTTACATAAAATATGGTATACGCAGTAACTGTGACTATGTTGGCATTCACATTAGATTAAATGTGATACGAAAAATTAAAATTAAGTAACATATCAGAGAGATTTTTGGCGCCCAAGCTTTGAAAGTAGCAATGGCGAGGAGACCCAGATCTACAATCGATTCTGTGATTCTTTACAATGAGAAGGATGAAGCTGATAACTGGAAGCCAACAAAATATATGAAGAACTCATGGGTATTGCTACATCCATCATCAAAGGGCAATTTTCGACAAAAGAAAAGAGCAAAAATGACTTACAAATCTTATTAGAAAGCAAAAATTTTGGAGTTTAAGACTACCCTGGGAGGTCAATCGATATCAGAAGTCTTAGTGCAACATGTATATATGCATTCAAAAATCAAAGTACATGATATCAATCCTCATGATCATAAAAAATGTAATTGTAAGTATATCAAAACATATGCACTCTATAGCAATCATAGGTGATTTCCTTTATTGATGCTCTTCAGATTATGATTTGAATACTTCAACATTGTTTTCTTCTTTCAGATTTATATCAATCATGCATAAGTGAATGGGAGCATGCACAATCACTTGCAGGAATATTAGATGTGATTCACTCTGATGTTGGAAAGCTACATTACAGAGGAAGAAGTCCAAAGGAACTTGCAGATTGTGGTATCTATTTTTATGAATCTTTATATACGCCACAAATAGATGGAAGCTTTGGCAAGCTCGAAGCAATTCCATTGCCTAGTTTTCAAAGTGATGAGTGGCCTACTCCTGACAACATTGTTTTTGAATCCTTGAGATGCAAGCTACTCATTGATATTAAAAATGCTATGAAGATAAGCACAGGCTCGAAAATTGTTCCCCTAAGTTGGTTTATCTCATTGCATACATTTGTTGATTTTTTCTCAAGTGCTAGTGTTCGTAGGACACCAACTTTATTTGTTTGCAAGGATTTATCAGATGAGACTTTGTCAGATCTCATGGATCAAGGCTGGGATAGTAAAACAAATAATGACATAGAATGCGAGATTAAAAAGTCCTCAATGATGTTTCGTTATCATATCGAAAAGCAAATGCTCAGTCTCACATTTAGCTACCAGATATACAAGAAAATAAAGGTACATGGCTACCACTGGATCAAGACTTTGAACTAAATGGTCACACAAACCGAATGGAGATAAGCATTATCTACAATGAGGAATATTTGACTATGGTTGAGGTGGAAGAGCACTGAAAGCTTGATTTTATCAAAACAGAGCTCATGCTATTACAAACCAATCTACCAACATATTTCAGGTTTATCATCAATGGAAGACTCGTAAATACTTTATGTTTATTGCCATTTCAAAATAGAACAAAATAATAGAAAATGTCATCATCTACAATTGCACATTCACAGATATTTGCCATGTCACAGATGCGAAAAAGATAGGAGCTGATAATGTGCTGCAAAGATCTACCTACAACAATCACGATTGTGAGAGAACAATAGTTTCAAATAAACTTTAGTAAAAATATGTGTATACACCCTTTCATTCAATAAGTGAAAGCCCAAGTTGGGCATCTGTACATGTATTTTGTGCTCCCAAATTCATAAACTGGAGCAGCATTTGATATATCAATGTATATTTTTCTATGAAGTCTATACATGTATTTTTGTTCTATGCTATCTATATTTTTTCTGATATTAATTTAGTGCAACTACATCATCCTTTGCACCATCATCAATAACGGGAGGTTGAAGCCTTGCCCTAGCCAGTATACTCAGGATAATTTCTTGTCTAAATCTGTACACCTGGCTTGATGTGTACTCAAGAAGTGTAAACTGCAAAATAGAATATTTATGTATTAGTAATGGCCAATAACATCACCTGAATAGAAAACTAATCATGATTCCAAAATAAGAATAAATAGAATTTGTTACCTTAGAAATATAAACATCTTGTTGAAGGATGAACCACTCAAAAAACAACTTGGCATTGTACAATGTGTACCACCCACAACTGAATGAATCATTTTGCTGGGGTGACTGCAAAATAATTCAGCACACAAGAAATCAATTATGAAACAGAATAAATTAGATTAAAAATATTTCATTAGAATATTGATTTTAAAATGCTATTAAGAAAGACAGAGTTTACCTCCAAGCTGACGATCTGCCAGTCCACGGAATGGGGAACGTCTGTAGGAATATATTTACTTATATATGGAATGTATATATCTACATCCTTATGCGTATTTCTCGCCAATTTCATCTTGACACAAAAACATTTAATAATATTATTTACAGATCTCTTAATAGAGATCAAGTTTAAACTCCAGTGGTCACTGCAAAATAAGATTGAAAATACTTTAGCGGCAATTCTAAGAACTATTTAAATTGAAAATGTTAATCTTAATGCATAAAACAGGAAGAAGCACTTAATATATCTTACTTGGTATGATAAGGAATGACCAGATACTTTGTTGCTGGTGTGAATCCACTTGTCAGACACCGTGACAATGTGCCATTATTCTCCTTGAAGGCCTGGAGCAGAAAGTTACTCAGCACCAGCAACTCATTTAATGAATCTCTTGCAATGTCAAATTGCAAGAGTGTTAGCCTGGACTCTATCACATGATCACTGATAGAAGCCCATCTGTCTTTGAGATCCAGACAATCTAGAACTCTAAAATTAATACTAAAATCAAGTTCATCTAGTCTAAAACAAAAAGGAGTACCAATTGTATCTATAGCATCCGATATGTCTTTTTCAAATTTAAGATAATTATTCGAATCTATATATGTATAGAAATTGGGAGGAGGAGGTGGTGGATGTGTAGTATCTACAACAATTATAGGAGTATCCAAAACAGAGATAGCTATATTTACAGCATTATCAACAGTAGCATTATCTACAATGGATTCTGGGATAGGCTTCATCAAATTTGAAGGGTTAGGCTTCACTTTCGTAGGAGCACGCTTGGGGGTTGTCTGCTTCCTAGGACGCTTCGTAGGAAGATGAGTCCTATCTACAAGAGTTGGTCTAGGAGTAGCAGGCTGAGATACATGTATTCTACAGTACCTATCCCTCATTCTCATCAGAAGCTGAAAATCCTTGGGCATTATGGTAACCCTCTTGGTATGGATGGCAAGCAAAAAAGAATCCTAAAAAAAAAGGCTAATATAATCTTCAGCAGCCTCCTGAAGGCACTGAAGAGCACTCGATGTGAATCTAACGTGCTGTCCGAGATTATTTCTTGTTATATTCTGGACAGCACGGTAGAATGGAGCTCTTGGGATTAACATAGTTGTTGACCTCTGATACTTGCGTATCTCAAAGAGCCACCTGTTGCGGTTGCACGTTCTAGGTCTAGCAGGTGGTGTGATGGCAACCGCAGGAGATGAGGATGAGCTAGGAGAGAAGAAGTCTCTCCTTGTCTGCCTTCTCCTATCCATGGGTGTGAACTATGTGATAGCGGACTTGTGCGTGAAGGTTAGGATGAGAAGGGATGATAAAGAACTCGCAGAGGACCGCTATGTACGGACAGAATGTACGGTATGTTAGACCTATGCGAGCCGAATATTAGAGAGAACGATTAGATTTGAGGAAAGACGCACAAGTGCGATATGGGGTGACACGTAGGTAGACGTATCGGACCTGTGCGCATGGAAGACAATAGGAGAAATTTTGATTGTGAAGGGCACGCACAAATGCGATATGCGGAGCGAAAAAAAAGTGAAAAAAATTCATCGAAATTTGTGATTTTATATCGGGGTTTGCACGTGCTAAAGAACGTCCTGTCACACGTGTGGGAGTTGTACGGACAAATGCGCGAGCGATACATGTCACCCTGTCACATTACACGTGTGGGATTTGTACGATTGAATGCGAGAGCGACATGTGTTTATGAGCAATCGAATGAACACGTGACATGTGTTCAGGTGTCATTTCACATGTGTCCAAGTGTCATCTCACACGTGCCTACGACTGTTGTCGAATTGAAAGTAGACATGTGTCATAAGTCTGTTGACCACACGTGCAAAAATTTAGTATAAATGGCACGAAAATCGAATAATTTTCTACCTTTTGCGTTCTTGAAATTCGCGACATATCGCTTTTGTGCGTGCTCATTGCTGTCCGTTTGCTTGCAACTATACCTACTCACGCACAAGTGTGATACTCTATATCTATCTATCGTACATATCCATCTTCTGCACCATTTTGATAGTTAGTTTTGGTTCAGTTCTCCCGCGTGCAATAGTGCGATATTCACGCTACTGCCATGGCCTCTTCCTCATCATCCTCACGAGAATCAGGCTTGAGTTTATTTTTGAGTAAATTTGGGATTACTGAAAACCTAGACTACTTTCACAGTCTATTCAGGCCATATCTACATGTTTTCAGGACTGCACAACCAAATTCTGACGTATTTTATGAACATTATGTCAGATTCAGAGATATACTTAGCAAGCCTGTTTTCTCCATAGGTCAACTCCAGTACATGTATTATACTGATCTTGTTCATTTCTTCTCAACTTTTAGACATAGACTGGATAGAATGTTCACCAAATTGTTTGATCTTTTCAAAAGTAGTTCTATGAGTCCGTATTGCAACAAGAAATGTCGATTGGTTGAATATCAGAGTGGTTTCGTACTTTTTCTGTTAGTTCAGATCCCAAATGATGATGAAGTTCCTATTGCTGACCATCCTTTTGCACCCTCCTCTATTCAGTCAGCCATTAAGGATATCAGTCACTTTCTTATCGACACTCCTGATAAAGAAAGTGACTTCATTGATCTGAATACTGATGTTCTCCGGGATTCTTTCATCGGCCAAAATACATCTGATGATGAATCCAAGTCTATGGAGGATTCAAAATGTCTTCTCAATTTGCTTGTATATTATATTAATGACAATGTATATCTTACTACTGCTGATTTATGTAAATTTTTTTACTATCGTGAGGACGAGGTTCTATGTTTATTATCTGGCAGAATTTTCAAATTCTCCGACTTTGTAGATTTTGAGACAGATGACCTTGTTGCTGGTATTGATTTTGATGATGAGGAGGGTCTTATGACCGGTGAAGAATGCCTGAATAAGACTTTACCAAATATAGCTAAGGATGGGCAAGGCAGACCATCCAATGAAGAATTCACAGCATTTCAATCCCATATGGACTTCCCTTGTCCATCATTAATGCATTTCACTGATGATTTCACTTCAGTACGTGGTCATTATATTGATCATCATGATCTGGTTGCTGCTGATGATGAAGAATGTGCAAGTGTTTAATCTTCCTTGCATTTGAATATTTTCAATCACTGAATGTGTTTTTTCTAACATATTTTCTATTGCAATCATGCTCTCATAATAGATGATTTTGTTGCGAGACGAGGTGCTTTCAGACAGCATGCATCCTCGTTCCAGAGGGACATGGACTGGGCCACTATCTTTGGCATTTCTTGAAGAATGAGATCTGTATTGCTCATTCCAAGCTGAGCCCAGTTGGGGAGAGTCTTATAATGGCAGTTAAAGCTTTATCATTTTATCTAGGAGGACATAAATTTGTTAAGACAAATAAGATCATTTTTGTCAAAAGATCTTATGTTTTGAACATTTTAGGCTTTACCGATGGGAATGTTCCTTTAAGGAGCTCCCATTATTCATTGTATTCCACTTATATTGAGCTTAGTGGAAATAAGGATAATGCACATCTATTAGATGCATA
Organism: Diphasiastrum complanatum; assembly: GCA_029204225.1. Classification (NCBI taxonomy): domain Eukaryota; kingdom Viridiplantae; phylum Streptophyta; class Lycopodiopsida; order Lycopodiales; family Lycopodiaceae; genus Diphasiastrum; species Diphasiastrum complanatum. The sequence continues at coordinate 59,107 of MU832155.1, read as the reverse complement.
CGCTAGCAGAGAATTTCTTCATGACAATACTACCATAGAATTTGATACAAGATCTGATGATGAATAGTTGACACTTTGTATAATACAATCAATACATTTACATTGGGTATTGCTCCTCTCTTGTTCAATGAATTTGCAAAGCAATTCTGAACATGTCATGATGATCTTCTACTCAGCAATGATGATCTTCTACTCAACAATCATCTAATTTTCTCTTCTTGTATGAACTTGCATGCTTTTCTAAACTTGTTGTATTGTGTGGACTTTGTTATATGTCGAATCTGAACTCTGCGATAGAACCACTGAAACAATTGACAAATGTAGTTTCGCTTTTCATTGGTTCTTCCATGTTGTGTATTTCAATGAAATGATGCTCGTGCTTGCCAGTGTGACTTCTCCATCCCTTGTGATGACCATACACTCAAGCTTCCATATGTATTTGCCAAAAATGTTGTATAATCTCTTAGTATGTGCTGCATATGTCAAAATCATAATGTTAGATACATGCGTTTTGGAAACATTTCTTGCTGAAATTTCCCTGTTGGTGAGCTTGGAGTAGGGCGCTACCATTAGCTCTATATGCACATAGTGTGCACTCTTTTTAGCCACAAATTTCTGGTTTTGGTTTTGGCTTCATTTGAAATCTACATATTTGTGATCATTCTGTTTTTTGTACAGAAATCAGCCACCTATTTCATTACTTGTTGAGCAAATTGCATGCGGAGTATTGCAATCTATTGTGCTCATAGTTTCAGCTTGAGGTTGCTGACCTTTGAGTAGATTTTGTCTTGGAAAGTCTATTTCCTATCTACTACAAGCTGATTTTTCTATTATGGCTATATATGAAAATTTGAAAGCATTTTGAAAATTTTATACTAACCATGTAATGAGTGATGTGATCTTCTCCCCATCCTTTTGATATTGCATTAACAAACTCGACACAAGTCCTTTGGACAGCTTTCTTATCAGTATCAGAGTATTTTTCTTTTCTTAAAATAGCAATCATACTATCAAGTTTTTTCCATACATCAACTTTTAGTACTTTGGTGTTGCCGTCTTTCTCGAAGTCCTGAGTGCAGCAATAATATTTGTCTAGACTGAGTGTTGAATATTAGAAGCCTTACCAGTATGATTGGATAGAAAACAACGTGCTTTTGCTCCTCCTATGCTTGGCTTAGTTGGCATGTTCCCATTCTTTCCTGAAAGCTTTTCATCTTTTGAATTTTGACATGTCCTTTATGGAGTCCTACTTTTGATAAAACATCTTCTACTCGAGAGATAGTTTCCTTTGCTAATGATGCTGGCTTAGTATTCCAAGCAAAAACTATATGAAGATAAATGATCTTTTCTATTAATCTAACTTCTGCATGAAGAGTGCAAACATGCACATTTTTTAAGGGGATAGACAACACAGGCTTCCAGTTTGGATCTGCATATTCTCTAGTGATTCCTGTACTCTTAGTTACATCTTTTGCCATTTTCATGTAGTACAAACAAGGGTGTTTTGATGTAGCATCGTGAGAGACATTATACATACATTTCAATGTTTTCAAATCACCTGCTAAGTGCCATTCAACATTGAAGTCTCCAACTCCTGGAACATTGAGAAGTCCTCCATCCATATGGTCCTTGATGATCCTAGGATAAGATGTCCTTGAGAATATCCATGATAATATATCATGACCCTCTTTCAACACCTGTCCAAAGAATTAATCATACTTAGTTTACAATGTATTAATACTATTCAATGAATGTAATATAATAATGAGATTAGTTACCTGAAACGCTGCCAACCACCATATATCATTTTCCGACTAGACGCTGAATTTGAAATCTTCTTGGTTCTTTGTTTGGGATAGAGCATCATTCATGAGAGCTATACTAACCCTTTCCATCTTCTGCCCTTTCACAATTTCTGACTCATCTAACTTAAGTACTATGATTATTTTGCCATTTACCTTTTCATAGGTTATATCATAGAATGTGATGATGTATCTCAGCAAGTAATTTAGATCAACAAATAGATTGTTTGATGAATTATAGAATATCGATCTTCCATCAGTTTCATACACCTCCTCAATATGAAATGGAGTTCCAGTGATCTTATGCATACCTATGTTTAATGTATCCCTCTCTTTCTTCAAGTGATATGTCCTAGGGATTGGGACTTTTCCAATTTAAACTTGCTTAAAAGCTTCTCTAATTAGCTTAAATATTGTTGCAAATGCTTCCCTACTAATACCTACAAAATCACAAGCACTCTGAACTATAGTCTTATCTAGAATATTTTGAATGTCCACCATCAAAGACTCTGCTATTTTACACTTTACATTTGAAATCCTATTGTTCATCATGATATGCTCAGTGGATTTGCAAGTCAATATTGTGCCCAATGACATTCCTAGTGAAGCATTGTCTTTAATATTCCGAGGAGCTACTAATGCAGATCTGCAAAAAAAACAAATAGTTAACAGAATATCACCATAGCTGAAATTAAATCCAAATGTCATTGAAAAACTTACAAAATTTAGAATATGCTTACTTGAATGCACAGATCCTTCTATTTCGATAACCTCCTTTTGAAAGCGTTTGAATATCCTTGTAACTTTGTCGCTTTCGCTTCTTATTTTCAGCCTTCTTCTTTACCAAATCCACATCCTTCAGTAATTGTAAGTTTTCAATACGAATAGACTGTAAGACTGATTGCATTTGCTCTAGTTCCGATTTGATATTGATTGCTATCTTCTGTAATGATTCATTATTTTTTTTAAGTTGTTCATTTTCTTCTAACGTCTTTTGGAGATGACAATCTCTATTCTGACAATAAGAAGATATCCGAATTAACTCACCTTCTAAAAAGTGAACTTTATTCATATAAAGTTGTTTTCCATGGTTTTGCAATCTTTCACAATATCCTAGTAATCCACTATGCCCATTGCATATCCATGTAACTAAATGAGTTATTGAAGAGAATGTGGGATGTGTCAAAGTGCTTGGATCTTGTGGATATAATGTTCCATCTGTCCACAAATCCACGTTTTTCTTTCCTTCTGCCCTGTAACGAGAACAATCTTCAGCAGATATTTGAACTCCTTTGCCTCCTCTTCTCTGCAAAGGTGCCAAATCAATAGGGATATCCACATGTAGATGATATAATGTCATCATCAAAAAAATAATATAGTAATCAGTTGCATCAAAGTACTATGACCAGATTCTATGAAGCAAAACAAAATACTCATCTTTGATTATATTATATACTATGTACGATCAATCCAATCTCCATGCTTGTATGCTTGATTCAAATTTGAAAATGCCGCTCATTTTTTCATTCCAATAGGTAGTTGGCGCTCATATTTCCATTCTCGTGGAAGGAATGCATATGTAAACATTTTGCAATTTTTTCTAATTCAAATTTGGGGATGGCGGTCATATTCTAGATCCAGTGAAAATATTGCCCTTTTCGTAACCAATGGAGAGAATATTTTGAATTTAGTCAAGTTATATTGGGAACTGTTAACAGTTCTTAACTGTGACTATAGACACTATGGTTAGATCATTGGGAGTTGGGGAGGCCTTGGGAGTGGTGTGGGCAAGCAAATAAACAATATTGGTTTATTTATTTTGATATTTTTGTATATCCTACATGGCATTCCTTAAAGGGTCTTTTTGATATTGAGAACTCCTCTAATGTCTTGCAGCTTCTATAAGTGTACGATTCCTTTGTTCAGCTATTCCATTGTGCTTAGGTGTGTAAGATGCAGTTTTCATGTGCATAATATCTTGATCAGTAGAATAACTTTGAATTCATTGTAAATCTACTCACTTCCATGATCTGTGCAAATTTGCTTCAGCTTATTGTCTGTCTACTTCTCAGCCCAATTCGTATACTCAACAAATTTTTTGAAAGCTTCAAATTTGGTACGAATAAAGTATACTAAACCGAACTTGCTGCTGTCATCAATAAACGTAATGAAGTACTTTGCATCACCCAACGACAATACTCCAAATGGTCCACAAATATCAGAATGCACAATTTCAAGTACCTTAGTTTCTTTATAAACATTCTTACTAAAAGGTGTTCTAGTCATCTTGCCTTTAAGACATGATTCGCAGGTAGTTCAAATATCTCTACTTTTGATTTTGACTCCATATCATAAGAGTACATCATGAGAGTGCATTACAATTCTTAAAAGACACATGAGCTGTTCACAAAGTCCTTTCCATCTGGAAAGTTCCAGACTTTTACAACTCACACACGGTGCCAATATAAGGATTGTAAACTAAAAAACGCCCTTACTTTAGACATGGCACAAATTGTCATTCCAAAGTTAGGTTCCCAACCTAGAATACGTCTAGATTTTTCTCTTAAGTTCTAATCTAGAATAACTTAAGATTTACCGAAACCTCATTACGAGAAATTCTAACTTTTGGCAAACAACTATCCAACTCTCCTGAGTCTTCCGGGATAACATTCCATCCTTTCCGAACAGGAAAAGATAAGTCCCAAAATGTTTTCATGTATTCTATGCACACCCATCAGTAAATGAATCAAAATGACTCATAGACGTTGTGACTTATAAGCAATACATTTCAACAACAATTTCCATAAGTAAGATTATATTGTTGATTTTCCACAACTAACTCAGAAGTAACACGTCTGAATCGGTTAGCTGTGTTTGATTTAGAAAATATTTTAAATATCTAGGTGTGGTATCAAAACACCACATTTAATTTGATTCTAAATCACTTCTAGGTCAATAAGCAATTCTCAATGAGAAATTACTAACCCAGAGAGAAATTGTCTTAAATGCAATCCTCATTTATATGCCTGTAGTGCATTTTTTTGGTCAAAATTTTAAAATTTCAGCAACTACAATCACTAATGTTGATTTTCTAGAAGAAAATGTGCTAGATGTATCTCATGTGCACAAAATCTGCTATTATGCCACTTTTTACTGATATACCAATATGGCTATGTTAAAGAGTAGCTACAAAATTCTATGGCAGGTTCAAATGTATCAAGTCGTCAAATGACAGTTATATCGGAAGAATTAGAGATATTTTTAAGACTTTACTAATTTTTATAAGTTTGTTAAATAACAATACTTATAAGTGACTCTGATGGACAAAAATATCTATAGTTGTTAATGGCCATTGTTTGCCATGTTGTAATTGATCAATGTATCTTATTTATATCATGATTAATAAAAGATGCCCAGATACCTTTAAGGCATTGACTTAAGTTTCAAGGAAAGGTCCAAAGGCTAAGGGTCCTGCAAACAACGACAATCAAAGTTCAATTCAAGATGAAGACAACCAATCAGCGAAAATACAACAATTAAATCAATGATAGTCACAAATAATACTCTTTTGAAGATTAAGGAATGTCCTAAGGTTAATGGCCATGAAGACAAAAGGACGTTTAGTCGTAGGTTCTAATGACAAGTAGTTTATGAATCAAAATGTCTAAGTAAAGAATAGGACAGAAATTGCCAGATCGCCAATTTAAAGTACTATGTCGATTTTCAAATTGAAATCTATGAGTTAATAATGAAAGTCTTTATCGCATTAGAAAATATGATGATCAGACGATTTGCGGTGGCAAGGATTATATTGCCTTCATGAAGTTTCAATTGAGAAGCACTTGTTGATTGCTCACAGAAGATTATTCGAGTTCCAGTTGGGAATAATAGTTGAGAAATGTCAGTTAATTTCTTGGAGACATAAATCGTCCATGTACCTATATCTTGAAAGTAATTCAAAGCATGAAAGGAAAATGGTTCTTGAGGCCAAAATAGTTTATAAAAGAGTTGTGTCAATATGAAAACTCATAAGACAATTATGAATGCATTTTGCCCTTCAATAAAGGGTGGTTATGAAGAAGAGACACTTGGAATGGTCGGTGGAGCAGTTTTCACTATGGTCTTTTCGATGATTCGAAAAACATCCAATTTGCTATGGACACATGTCCAATGGATATGAAAATTTTTATAATAATTGGTAGAATGGAATTCAATGGATCGGATTCAAGGGAGAAGGAGAGATTGTGGTGTTATGAAGAGGACAGCCTTTCAAACCATTTTCTCCCGCACAAGGAGAAGAGGAAGGAGGCATTCTGAGGAGAATTCGTTCATTCGGAATAGAGAAGAGTTTCTTGTTTTCTTGGTGATGAGTAGAGTGCATTCAAACGTAACATTCTAGTGTTCTGGTATTAATGATTTGAGGAGAGCAAGAGGATTCTGGAAGATATGTTGGATCATGGTGAATTACAAGAGGGTGATTCAAGTAATTAAGTGCCATTTTGCAGCCAGTGCAATATTGAAGATCTTTGTGTGACATATATCCTCACTCATTGCTGCTCTACCTATCTATCACACACACACACACACACCCGCATTCCCTCCCTCTACCTCTCTGACCCGACCCCCCCTTTACATCTCCATCGCTATATAGATCTCTCTCTCTCTCTCTCTCTCTCTCTCTCTCTCTCTCTCTCTCTCTCTCTCTCTCTCTCTCTCTCTCTCTCTCTCTCTCTCTCTCTCTCTCTCTCTCTCTCTCTCTCTCTCTCTCTCTCTCTCTCTCTCTCTCTCTCTCTCTCTCTCTCTCTCTCTCTCTCTCATTTCCGAACTCTCTCACACTCTCTCTGCCTGTATTAGCGTTCTCTCTCTCAATTCTCTATTCAATCTACCTGTGCTACCCACCTCCTCTCAAGCGTTCCCTGTCGACCTCTCTCCCTACAGTCGCATATCTATTATTTCAATGGTTATGAATGGAATTAAAGAATGGAATCTGATTAGTCTATTTATACTAAATGTGTAATGTAGTAGAAGATGACTAATGGATTTACCTTCTCCAGTAAGGAATATAGTTTTATAGTCAGTAATAATTCACTAATTTACTGTTTGAGGTGAAAAAATAGTCAACATAAAATAGATTTCAGTTTCTGTTTTGGTTTACCGAATATGCTCTATGCTTAACAAACATAATGGCAATTTACAAGCATAATAAATCTCATATTGCTGATCCATTGAAAAACATGGAAAAGCTACTACTCAAAGTGGTTGAAAAATACCATTAGAGCTATATATATACTATATATTTCCAAAACCACATACATTATCATGATAAAACCATTGAAAAAGATGGTCAATCTTTCGTAGATAAATCATGGCAATTGCATCAAGGATTAAATAAAATTAAGTTTGCTTGATTGGAGAGAATACAAGAATTAGTAAATGAAAAACATTTATATCTTTGAAAAGAATATTTGAGATGGATTACTTATGAGATGAATGATTTCAAACTTAAGTTACCTTCTAGTATAATCTATGGCAATATCCGAACTAGAAACCCAATGACTGGTTTCATAATCATACCAAAACCCCGCTATAGTGTTATGAACACCATTAAGCAACACACCAAACGTACCACATGTTTTATGGTGACCACAATGGGATTTAGATCTATGAAAGCCAGATACTCTAGTGGTATCCTAGTTCAATATACTGCCATAGAGGATTTAAAAGGTTTAAAAGTGATGTCAATGCTCCTAATGTGAAATAAATTGGACAAATATGAAAGGGAAACATACATCTTGATGAAAAAGAAGAAGAAAAAAAAAATTGAATATTCCACATGGAATTGACCTCGTGAAGTCCTTTATATGTGTTCTAATTTTGAATGGACTATCATTATTCAATGATTGTATAGATGAAAAATGAATGATTGTAACTTTTGATCATGATGGTATTGTGTGATAAAAATTGTTGTTTGGACTTAGTGATATTTGTGAGATGTGTGAGCAAGATTGAATGTTTTCATGATTGAGTAGTACAAATGTTTCAAGATTTGTAGAAGAAGTAAGGTATAGTGTTGGACAGAGGTGTAGGTGTGAAGCCTAGCCCCACCATCCTAGCCTAGTGGGTGCCATCTTGAATTAGGAAAGTCACTCAAGAGGACCGTATCGAAATTGCATGTCTTGAATGAGTGTTATTCATACTTGATAAACAAAAAGAAGAAAAAAAAAATTGTGAAAAAAGAAGAAGAAGAAAACACATAGAAATGAAAGATGAAGAGAACTAACTAAAGAAGCTATAAGCACTACAAACTAAGTATTACATTCAAATCAAACGTTATCACCAAAGCTATAATTGAAAAAAAAAAATCATTTATACGATCATTTCACAACAATCTAATAGAACATATAAGAAATAAATAAATTAATTAAAAAAAAAAAAACAATGTCAATGAATGAAGAAAGTGTCAGTCTACCCAGTTTTAATGGAAATGAAGATGAAGATGCAGATTTACATATTCAAAGATTCATGAATGTGTGTAGACAAAATTATGAAAAAGAAGATGATGATATGTTTAGATTATTTCCAGTAACATTGGATAATCTTGTTCTTCAATAGTATTTAGTATTGAATCAAAAGAAAATTTACAATTGGACAAAACTTAAAACAAGCTTCTTGGATAGGTTTAGAAGATGGAATTACTCTTCTGATGTCATCAAATTACTAAGTGAAATTAAATTGAAACAAAATGAATCTATCAAAAGCTTTGTTGATAAAATCAATTGTTTGGCTAAAAGATTAAGTGAAAGACCAGGAGAAAAGTTTTTCTTATCTTGGTTTATATCAAGTTTGCCTGATGACATGGCATATAGTATTCTCTCAAAAGTTCCTAAGACTTTTGAGGAAGCTATCTCTAGGGCAGTTGCTATAGAACATGCTGATAAAATGATGATAGAAATAGAAGTATTTGATAAGAAGGGTTGGATAGAAAGACCCTTGGATGAATTTGATGTAGGAATCTCTTCCTACTATGCTAGAGTATCATCTATTCCTAAAATTCTTATGAAAAATGAATCTTGTTATTCTGATGATCCTATTTAAACAAATCAGCTTTTTAAAGTTAAAGAAAATATCATGGTGCAAGAAGGATGTAGTAAAAATGTTGAGTATGACTATAAGATTGATCAATTAAATAAAATTACTGTTGTCATTGAAGAAAACAATTGTTGTGAAGATACTCAAGATGTGGTGCATTCCATTGATGTATACTTTGAACCGATGGAGTCTTTATGTAATGATAATGAAAAATTAGAAATATATATGATGCTACAATTGATAAATATGCTATTGAGGAAGTAGAACAAGAAGGTCAATCAAATTTTGTTCATTCTAACTTGTTGCAAAGTCAATGTCTTTTGAAGGAAGAAATACTACCAAATGACATATGGATATCACAACTTGAAAGTCAAATATTACCATTATTAGAGAATGATCAAGAAATTGATGATAGTTTGGTTGGAGTAGAAGAATTCATAAAGAAAATCATTACTTCCAATACGAGTGACATCGATGAAAGGTTGCAAGGTCAAGATATAAATTTCATTATTCCCAAGGAAAAAAAAATGATAGCTCATTTGATTCAAAGAAAGATCAAGAGGATTTATCATCTAAGATGGGTGAGTTACAAGTTTTTTATGAATATGAGAAAGAGTTAATACTAAGAGAATTAGAATTATCTAAGTTGGATCACTCATCTTTGAAGCTGATTAATAATGAGCTATATGAAGAAACTAATGTGAAAAACCAGAATGAAAGAGAAATAGAAGATTCTAAAAAAATAAATTCAATATACGATAATGAGATTTGTACCAAGAATACAAATAAAAATGTTCTTTAAGAGTTTAGCCATTGGAATAATGACAATGTTAATTCATTATATGGTACAGATATTAAAATATCAATCGATGATAAATTAGTGTTTACACTTGTGGATCAAAATGCTATGCATGATAGATTGATCAATGACATATCTACTAAAAAGAAAATGAACGAAAGTATTTATAATAAATATATGGTAAATGAATCTTTGGATGTATTACCATATCAATATAGTATTATGTTATCTTTTGTGATTATAATACTCTATCAAAATTTTATGAACTCGGAAAAATGTAAATGCATACGAGTATTAAAACCTCTAACTGACAAAATACTAAGTAAGCATGATAAGAGGTGGAGAAGTGATTATAATTACAAAAGAACAAAAGATATTCAAAGTAAAGTCTATGAAAAAAATGATCAATATCAAAGAAAAGCTGAAAAAATCAAAGGTTTCAAATATTACAAGATTATTTGTGATAAATGGTATAATATGATATCAGGTCATCATACATATGAGATGCTTCACGATAATTACTACAAAAAATATCCCAATAAATTGATATAATAATGATGATGTAAATGTATATAATATGATAGTTTTCTTCTTTTTAAAATACAACAAAAAAAAAATCCTGAATTTGAAACAATCTAAATTTTTTTAAAAAAATATATATCTATTCGATATTGAAAAGAAAAAAAAAATCACATAAATGATGGCATGACAATGAGATTATTTAGAAAAATGAATATCACTCAAAGTTGTTACCTTAATCAACTAGACACATAATTTGGCGACATATTTTAATATGAGAATGGAGGAATAAGAAATTTATATATCAATGTGAACTTCATGTTTGAAATATATATGAGCAGCCTATGAAGATATTGTTTTAATAGAATATACAATATGCAATGACAGCTTGAATGTAGTATCCAATACAAATTCAAATATAGTGTATGTTTATGGACGAGATGCACAGATTTCAATGATTATATTTTTACAAACTCAATTTGCATATCTATCAAATACTTTTTGAGAAAAATATTTCATCTTATTTGAGAAGGATATAATATATATCTTGGAAGGTGATACACTCTATATGAAGATTGGAGGTAAAATATCCACACACATTACACTTGTATCAATTAGACAAAGTGGTGTATGCATCCATCTGATGAGAAATATGAGACTTTGTATTTCATGTCTACTTGAATTATGCATTGATTAGAAGATGGGATGCAATGTTCTAATGCCTTGGATGGGCATTTTTGTTGAATAGTGTCATGAGGGTGGTATTGAGAGGAAATATGAAGATTTGGAATGGATAAAACATTACCAGTGGGGAGGTGAGGGAAGAAAAAGAAAAAAAATACCTATTGATGATTATGGATCTATGTCGAAGACATCTGTTGCTGCTGAAGACCATCTTGGATCTTTTATTGAGAGTATTTGTGAGATCTTTTGAGTGATGAGTGGAAAAATGAGTGGAGAGAATATGATGAGTGTTTTCTATTTTGTTATTCATAAGGTCTTGAGAATTATAATTGGATCATAGATTTTCTTTGATAAGAATAGAAAATATAAGATCTCATTCAAAATCTATCTATGAGAGTAGAAATGTGAGGTATAGCATGAACATTTGCTTGAAAAAAAAAATCTACTTGTTATTTAAGAGAGTGAATAGGTCTTAATGAGAATGTGATATATTCACAATGTGAATGACGAAGATCCAACTTTTAGAATAGGTTTCATTGCACGCACTACATTATATGAAGACCTAGACACAAAGCTGAGAAACTACATTCATATCTTGTTACGACAATGAAGATTGCATCAACATTTCCCAACAATGCATGGTTTTGATGATGGGCATTACATTATGATTTGATGGGAGTGGGAGCATATTTTCTTTAGACACGGGTTGGATCTAATGCAGGATTTTTATTATGGATAAAGAAAATGTTGCTGAAAGATCTAAAGGTTTAATCAATGGCCTTTGGATTCATGTTGTTGAATAATAATGGTTAGCATCACACTATATTGTGTGCTGAGCGCCCATTAATTGACGAAGAAAATCTTGAAATGCTGAAAAGATGAAAAGATCGTAAGGCTAAATCAATGGCTTTATGATACGAAATCAAATGTCAAAGACTATTCCCTCTGTTCGCGGGGACACTTCACATTTAAGTTGGGGGAAAACATGTAGTGCATTTTTCTGGTCAAAATTTCAAAAATTCAGCAACTACAATCATTGATGCTGATTTTCTAGAATAAAATGTGCTAGATGTATCTCATATGCGCAAAATTTCCTATTATGCCACTTTTTACTAATGTACGAATGTAGCTATGTTAAAGAGTAGCTATAAAATTCTATGGCAGGTTCAAATGTATCAAGTCGGCAAATGACAGTTATATCAGAAGAATTAGAGCTATTTTTAAGAATTTACTAATTTTAATAAGTTTGTTAAATAGCAATACTTATAAGTGACTTTGATGGACAAAAATATCTATAGTTGTTAATGGCCATTGTTTGCCATGTTGTAATTGATCAATGTATCTTATTTATATCATGATTAATAAAAGATGCCCAGGTAACTTTAAGGCACTGACTTAAGTTTCAAGGAAAGGTCCAAAGGCTAAGGGTCCTGCAAACAACGACAATCAAAGTTCAGTTCAAGACGAAGACAACCAATCAGTGAAAGTACAACAATTAAATCATTGATAGTCACAAATAATACCCTTTTGAAGATTAAGGAATGTCCTAAGATTAATGGTCATGAAGACAAAAGGACGTTCAGTCGCAGTTTCTAATGACGAGCAGTTCATGATTCAAAATGTCTAAGTAAAGAAAAGAAAAGAAATTGCCAGTTCAGAATTGCCAAGTTAAAGTACTATGTCGATTCTCAAATTGGAATCGATGAGCTAATAATGAAAGTCTTTACTGCATTTGAAAACATGATGATCAGACGATTTGCAGTGGTGAGGATTATATTTGCCTTTATGAAGTTTTAAATAAAATGGATGTCAGTTAAATTTATGAAGACATAAATCAACCATATACCTATATTTTGGGAGCAATTCAAAGTAACAAATGAAAATGGTTCTTGAGGCCACAATAATTTATAAAAGAGTTGTGCTAATATGAAGACTAAGAAGACAATTATAAATGCATTTTGCCAGTAAAGGGTGGTTATGAAGAAGAGACACTTCGAATGGTCGGTGGAGCAGTTTCCACTATGGCGTATTCGACGATTCTGAAAACAATCAATTTGCTATGGACACATGTCCAATGGATATGCAAAAGCTTTATGATAATTGGTAGAATTGAATTCAATGGATCGGAATCAATGGAAGGCCAAAAAGGGATGGTGTTTGGAAGAAAGAGATTGGTAACTGCTCTCCCTCTCTCTCTCACGAGGTATTGGGAAAGAGACATTCACGGATACAGGCTACATTTGAAGTATTGGAGGCAGAGACCATTCGAGTGTTCTGGTGATGTAGAGAGGCATGGAGTCTTCTGCTACATTCTATTTCATGATTGTGATTATGAATACATAGGTTCTTCAAGAAGATTGGTGATGATCTCGTTGTCTTAACTACTTGTGCTATCTACAGATTGGATAGTATATTGATTGAGCTTGGAGTATGATCATATGAAGAAGACATTTCATGCAGAACTGCCTGCATTATACTCATAGCTTTTTGGCTTTCTGACTACGTTGGACAACCTATCATTCCTCTATCTGAATGCAATGGACAGACTATCTCAAATATTGTTGCTCTAACTGCAACATACATCAATACTACTGATCTGATGGACAAAGGTATATGTTGCTTGCTCGCTATCCATCTCTCACATATACAAACAACCAGCCTTTGTTGTTGATGCTATCTACCCCCCACAACGCTTCACTATCCCTCTGAGGCCAGTCCTCTCTCTCTCTCTCTCTCTCTCTCTCTCTCTCTCTCTCTCTCTCTCTCTCTCTCTCTCTCTCTCTCTCTCTCTCTCTCTCTCTCTCTCTCTCTCTCTCTCTCTCCCCTTATTCCAATCCCTTCTCCATCGTTGAGTTGCTTCCTCCCTTCCTCTAGAAATACCTCTCCTATTCTCCCTCGTCTCTTATTGGGACGCATACGATGACACCCACCCCAATGCATCACAACCACGTGTCCCCACCCTGTCCCCACCATCTGCCCCCCTGCCAGGCACCTACACACCTTCCTGCAAAGCTCAGCTTTGTCCCATAAGTATTCTATGGACTGAGCAACTTCTGTATATATTACAAAAATTGTTCAGTACTACCATGTGTGCGTGCTCGGGGGCACGCCAGTCACGTCCGAGTCACGTCCGGTGCTCGAGAAAATTTTGGGCTCCAGCTACCCGGTGCCCACCTGGCGTCGCATCTGTCTGGCGCCACCTGGGGCCCGCCTGATGCCCCAGCCTGCCTGCCGGGTGCCACCCTGAGCCTACGCTCGGCCCCTGCCTGCTCGTGGGGCGCCAGCCTACGTTACAGCAGGGTGCCCCGAACCGCGAGACGCTGGCGCCGAGTGTCCGGAACTGCGATAGTGTCTCACCAAGAAAATTTTGGAGGCCCGGGCACCCGATCCACGTGTCGCATACGCACGGGAGCGGGCGTTACTCCCCTTCCCGGACCAATAAGTGCCAATAAGCGACATCGCCTATTCTCTCCTCACCTGCTCTCTAGAACTGCGCCTTCCATCTGCGTTTTGTCCACCCTCTCTTCAAAATCTATCCCTCCCCTGCCTGCGCTCTCCATTCCTCCTGCGATCCCTCTCTGCTATCGCGTTCTCTCTCTCTCCCTCACCTGAGATCCTTCTTCCCTCACTGTCGCGCTCCAACACTCAGCCTCCCTCCTTTCTTCTTGTTTCAAAAATCTCTTTTAGTGAAAGAGATCACTCGACAAAGATTTAAGATGAGAACCGGCACTCTAGAAATAAAGTGAATGAGCCACAAAAATGAAGATATTAAAGAATCAGATGTTTGTTGAAGAAAAGACCTTAGCCTATGGACAATCTCTTGAAACTTAAGTCAGAGTAATAAGACTGAGGTAATTTTCATTGCTCATCTCTGTTTTTACTCATGTCCTAAATCACTTCATAATACATATAGAAGTAAACGCTATTTTGTGGCTATGAATGGAATTAAAGAATGGAAATCTGATTAGTTACTAAATGTGTAATGCAATAAAAGATGACTAACAGATTTACCTTCTGTAGTAAGAATTATAATTTTACAGTCAGTAATAATTCACTGATTTACTGTCTAAGGTAAAACACATTCAACATGAAAGATATTTAGATTTTGTTTTGTTTTCACAAAATATTCCATATGCTTAACAAACATAATTGCAATTTACATAACAAATCACGTATTTCATTATCGTGACAAAATCATTGAAAAAAATGGTCCTGATTAAGAATTAGATCATGGCAATTGCATACATGAATGAACAGTAAGTATGAATGCCAATGATTTCTTGTAAATAAGGTGCATCTTAAATATAAGTAAGGAAAATATGAAATTTACTGATGTGTAATTGGAGATCATACCAAATATTTCAAAAAAAAATTGAAAGATAATGGAAATGATTTCATACAATACACCAAATTGAACTCTAATTGTGATCTATTAACTTCTAAAGCAACATCATATGTATCTTAATTAGATCATGATAAAATATTTGTATACAAAGTTTGCTTGATTGGAGAGAATACGAGGATTAGTAAATGGAAACATTTATATCATTGAAAAGAATATTTGAGATGGATTACTTATGAGGTGAATGGGTTCAAACTTATGTTACCTTCGAGTATAATCTATGGCAATATCCGAACTAGAAACCCAATGACTAGCTTCAAAATCATACCAAAATCCCACTATAATGCTATGAACACTATTAAGCAACACACAAAACGTACCACAATGCCTATGTAACAACAACTAATTTATGCATGCAAATAAACTTAGTTCACAGAATACTTTGTAGATCCTCGGGATTAGAAGTTTGTACAAAAGGTTTTAATGATCCCACAAAGATTCACTACATAGCATATCTCTACAGATAACTCCTGATCTGTACACAACACTTTCATAACCGAGAATCCTGTAACTTGGTTATCTTCAAAGAGAGAATATTTCTCAAAGAGTGCTATTTCACATCCAAAATCTCAACTGGAGATTAACTCAAAAGAATATATTGTTAGCATGAACTTCCGTCCTTGCATCAACCCACGAATCTCAGTCCATACTAAGATCAAGTTGATTGCTTCCAGTAAGAAGTTTCAACTTCTACTAACACTTGAAGCAATACATGCATTTCTTTTGCTCTTTCTTGCAGATTAGGATGTCAGATAGGGCGCTTTATAACATCAGCAATTCCCTAAAGTTTGAACTCTACTGTTCTCATTAGAAAACAGAAGTTTAGAATGCATAAACCAAGTTTTCATGCAAAAATCACATTCTACTGCTATTTTTGCAGTAAGAAGGTGCTTTAGGGTGTTATTGAGTTTGCTTAATCTTCCATTTGTATAAACAAAGAGATAAGCTAGCAATTCTTACATTACACATTGTAGGTTTTCCTAAGGCTGAAGAACAAGGTAGATGCTACCCATTTTTTGTCAGAAACTCTGATTTGCAGGTGCCAACTTTTATTTACAGAATAGGCAATTGTATAAACCATGATGGCTTTATAGATTCACATAATCCTGCAAACACTGTTAGTTTGTCAAAAAATCTAGCATAAACCTGTGAATCACCAAGAAACTGCCATGCAAATCCTGCAAGAAACCACCAACACTCACAACCAGTGTTTAGTCTTTTTTGTGCTTATTTTTATGCTTTTCCTCTGATTCAAGCCAAAATTGGCTCATTAAAAGGCAAAAGACAGCCAACAAAACCACCTAAATCACTGTGTAATGAAAAAAAGCCGTAAAAACCAGCATTCACTCATATTGATCCAATTGTTAACATAAAAGTGCTCTTCATGAAGTAAGCGGCAACATCCAAGAGTAGTTTGCATTTGAAGGATTCAAAAACAATACTATTAAAAGTAGGTCACTTATCACTCTGAAAAATTGGTAATGGAATTGCTTTAAGCTTGCCGAAACTCCCATCCATTTGTGGTATATATGAAGATTCATAAAAATATATACCACTATATGCAAGCTCCTTTGGACTTCTTCCTCTATATTGTAGCATTCCAACATCAGAGTGAATCACAACCAATATTCTTGCAAGTGATTGTGTTGGCTCCCATTCACTTATGTTTGATGGAGACAAATTTGAAAGAAGAAAAACATTGAAGAATCTAAATCGTAATATGAAGAGCTTCAATAAAAAAACACTTATGATTGCAGTAAAGTGCATACCTTTTGATATGCTTACAGTTACATTTTTTATGATCATGAGGATTGATATCTTGTGCTTTTATTTTTAAATGCATATAAACATGTTGTACTATCGATTCGAGGAACATCATCTTGCATACAAAGCAACCATAGATAGAAACGGCAAATGCATATTGCTCGTCATGCAATACCATGGCACAGTAGGCCAATCCAAAGAGATTTATCCCTAAATAACTCGAGCCAAGTATTAATTAATCAAATGAGTGACTGAGTGGTCAACAAATGAATTGAGTATATGACTGATTGTTTGATTATGATCATTTCATCTTGAAAGAAAGATTGAGTGAGATCATCACTCATCTTGGACAAGAATTCAAACTGAAAGCTTCAAACATTGACTGCTATGTGGTCTTTAAATTAGTTGAGATAGGCCTGCACGCACTATCTACTAAAGTCCAACATTTGTCAATATGAACCTCATTTTGATTGCTCGTCATGTGTTGCCCCACCCAAGCAATTTTCTTGATAGCCATGTTACTAGAATAATAGATTTACATTAAGCATAAGTGGAATATACATGGATTAGATGTTGGCATGTCTTTAACAAATTTTATTATATTTGTTTAATACATACGGTCTCATAATGATTACTTATGATGTGGTATAGAGTGGTTGGCTACAGTGTGTATATGTCATCAACTATGTCATCATCATCAGATAACGATTCATCTCATGATCGCAACAGCAGGTATATATTGTTATTGATATTGACATCAATTGCACTTTATTTGTTATTTGAATATGAGTGTATAATCTTTCTTGCAAATTTATTCTTAGAATGACATTTGATTGGAATTGTAAATTCTAGGGAAATTATCGTACCTCCACGTGATTTAGAGAAAGAAAAACGAATTGAGCTCTATCACAGAAAAAAGGAACAAACAAGACTAAAGTACAATGAACAACTATTGTTCAAGCTCTTCCATCAGTCGACGTAGATCGCCTATTGATCCATCACATGTATGTATATTGATTTATGTCATAATTTTTTTATTTGTAATAGTGATGTACTCCGATTTGTTTGAGGATTGAGATATAGTATATTGCTCCTTGGAAAGCCAAGACACCACTCCATCACAAATGAAGGTTGCAAATGCACTAAATGTACAAAGACTATTTTGTCAATTTTTGTCACATGTTACAATTCGTCACATATTAGAATTTGTCAGTTTTCACTTGAATGACACTGAAAGAATTTGTACAATTTGCAATTGGATTATTGGACCAGTTTCAACCAGAATATGATGAGAGAATATCATGTACATGCACACAATGCAAAGGCCTTAGGATTCGGACAAGGAGGATTGTCAACGATCATATTTGGGCCAATGGAGTGCACACAGAGACTCCAAGAGTACGAGAGGTAAACTCTTTAAAGTGTTTTTTGGAAATGCTTTAATCTTTTGACCCTTATGACACTTCAAGTATAGTTTGCCAATAAATATTGAGCGATAGGATGAGTGCCACGATACTTTGAAGTTAATCTCTCACTTGCTTCTAAAAGGAAAAATCCAGATAGAATAATTAGATGAAGTTAATCTCTCACTTGCTTCTAAAAGGAAAAATCCAAATAGAATGATTAGATGAAGTTAATCTCTCACTTGCTTCTAAAAGAAAAAATCCAAATAGAATGATTAGATGTAGTTAATCTTGATTTCCATATCCAATCACCCATAATAGACTCATTCACATGAGAGAGAGAGAGAGAGAGAGAGAGAGAGAGAGAGAGAGAGAGAGAGAGAGAGAGAGAGAGAGAGAGAGAGAGAGAGAGAGAGAGAGAGAGAGAGAGAGAGAGAGAGAGAGAGAGAGAGAGAGACTGATACATCTAACATTTTCAACTTTTGCAGAAGAAGGAACATAAGCTGGTTTCAAGGAAAAGAGTTGCAAGAGAGATCGAGAATGTTATTGATAGGATAAATCACATGAATATTGATTTTGGATCATCATTGGCCTTAGATTATGCTCTTGTTGATGACGACCTCTTGCATGATATAATTAGTTCATCAATGCCTTATGATTCAATCCATGTCTCCAAATCTCTAGAACGTTCCCTACACCCAACCACACCTATCCTGGATGTTGCACATGAGTCCTCCACGATACTCCACGTGGATTCCACAAACTTGACCACCCCTTTAAAAAAGAGAACATGTCTTGGACGTATTATGACTAGTATGAAAGATAATTGCAATTTACTACGCACTGTTGATGTGTCAAAAGACATTCTAGGTTCTTTGTTTGACCTTCCTCTTCCACCTAGCTTGCAACCATTAGTAAAAACTTTCATTAGAAGTAGATATTCGTGTTGGCCACTCCAATCACCATTACCATTAAATGTAACACCATTTACGTATTGGGGTCGAATGTACACGATCATGCCTAGTGAACACTTTCTTGAGGCTGGTTTGGGCCTTTTTTGCATTGAGTATTGCATTCGTCGTCTATGTCGACCATTACGAGGATTATTGTCTCCAACGCTAAATGAGGATGAAGAATCCTATATACCAAAATAACAAGAAGTAGGTTGAAACAATGCTTGATAAACATTTTTTCCCAATACTTGATAGATCTAAATGTTGCATATGAATATAAATTACCTCTTTGCTTAAAAAGTATGAACATACCAATGTATCTATTAGACCATTTTTCTTTTCAACTTGTTAACATTCAATGAACTCAAAGAATTGCAAGCTCCTCCTCCATCCTAGCATGATCCTTGGCATCAAGATGATTAGTAGCATTATCATCCAAATCACAAGCATGTCCTACATCAAAAATAATATCCCTACTCACTATCACCTTGCTAGTGATGGGATTGAAGGCTCTATAACCTCTACGATTCTCACCATATCCCACAAAGATGCCTTTGATGGATGTTGCATCATCCTTCCTTCTCTTATCCAAGGATTGGTGTACATAGCAAGTGGATCCAAAAACTTTGAGATCC
The DNA here is from genome assembly GCA_029204225.1 of Diphasiastrum complanatum. Classification (NCBI taxonomy): domain Eukaryota; kingdom Viridiplantae; phylum Streptophyta; class Lycopodiopsida; order Lycopodiales; family Lycopodiaceae; genus Diphasiastrum; species Diphasiastrum complanatum. Next base: position 39,057 of record MU832155.1, on the reverse strand, counting down.
TTGAGATTGGGCTTCTCTCCAAATAGAGCTCCAAATGGTGTGATTCCTCCAATTGCTTGGTTTGGCAATCTATTGCACAAATAGTTAGCACAATTTATTGCTTCACCCCAAAATGGTTTGGATAGAGAAGCATCTAGCCTTAAGGCCTTAGCACACTCACAAAGAGATCTATTTCTTCTCTCACTCACTCCATTTTGTTGAGGGGTGTATGGACATGACAACTCCTTCTTTATGCCATTAGAACTACAAAAGTCAATCAACTTGTTGGAGATATATTCACCTCCATTATCACTCCTTAATACCTTAATCCTGGTACTAAGTTGACTTTCTACCAAAGTCTTGAACTTTACAAAAGAATCAAACACCATTGATTTGCTACACAAGAGGTATATCCAACAAAATCTAGAATAGTCATCAATGAAGATTACATAGTACTTGGCACCACCATTAGACTCATGTGAAAAACTATTAACATTCGAATGGATGAGTTCAAGAGGAGAGTTTGATCTTGATGTAGATCTTGATAAGGTTGTGAGCCTTTGAGAGGCTACATGCTTCACATCTCTTCCCACACTTTGACAAATGCTTGGGGAGTCCAACTGCAAGCTCCTTTGCTACCATAGATTCCATGGCTTTGTAGTTGGGGTGGCCCAACCTTTTGTGCAACAGTTCCACCTTTGGTAACTCCACCTTTGCCAAGTTAACACTCTCCACTACAACATTAGCATCAAGCTTAAACAATCTACCTTGCTTAAAGCCTTTGGCTATACATTCATCATTTCTAAGGATGGAACAAACTCCATGCTTAAATTGTACATCTAGGCCATTATCCATTAACTGGCCAACACTAAGCAAATTCTTGGTTAACTTAGAAACATAAAGAACATTATCAAGATTCATCCTTTTGGATGATCCCACATACAAGGGAATTGTTCCTATTCCACTTATCTTACATTCTTGACTACTTGTAGTATAGATTGATCTATGTAAATCATTGTAAGAAAGTAAAGTGGAGAATATGTCCTTTTGATATGTCATGTGGGAACTAGCTCCACTATCAATCCACCAAGAATCATTGGTGTTGCTCTTGGATGATGGTGGTTTGTTGGAAACCATCCTTGATGACTCTTCATCCTCCTCCTCCTCCTGATGTGCAATGTTGTTTTGTTTGCTCTCTTGTGCCTTCTTCTTCTTGAGACATTCTGATGCAAAATGTCCTTTCTTTTCACAAAAAAAACATTTGTACTTGGACTTGTCTTTGATCTTGCCCTTTGAGCTTGAAGCCTCATCCTCCTCCTTGGTCTCCTTGAAGTGTTTCTTCTTGCCATTGGTCTTCTTCTTGTCTTTGAATGAGAAATTAGCTTTCTCATCACCATCCTGCAAAGAAATAGCATTCATTCTTGCATTGGTATGCATTATCTACACTCTTCAGCCACTATACACTATGTAGCTTTTCTATAGTAGGCAAAGTGTCTTGGATTGCAAAGCTTTGGACCAAATTTGTAAAGCCACTCCCTAGACCATTGAGGACAATCTGAACAAGCTCACTATCTTGAATCTTCTCTCCAATGGAAGCTAACTCCCTATTGAGAGACTTGATTCTTAGCACATAATCCTGTGCACTCTCATCACTCCTTTTCATGCTTTGTAGAATCTGATTCCTAAGCATGAGAACCCTCGAAGTGTTACTAGACTCATAGATAGATTTTAAAGATTCCCAAGCCTCTTTAGCACTCGTACATGATGACACTTCCCTTAAAAGATCATTACTTACATTCATCTTAATACAGTGAAGTGCAAGCCTAGACCTTTTCTTGTATCTTACTAATTCCTGTGCACCTAGAGGTTCATCTTCATCATCTATTAGAAACTCATAAAGATCGTGGAGCACCATTAGTGACTCCATCCTCACTTTCCAAATATCATAATTGGTAGAATTTTACCTCTCACTAGCTTCTAGAAGGTAGCTCCCACTGATCCCATCTTACTAGTAAGATTCTACACACAAGATATAGATTTGTTTGAACCTGAAACTCACAAAGGTTTCTAACTTGTAGTGTTTCACTAAAATATTGACTTCTAATCCAGCAGATGGACTTGTAATCACAGTTCTATCACTCACTCACAAAGCTGGAATGAAGATAAGATGAGGTGAAAACTACTCTCAAGCAAATCTTGGCTATTCTTGGACAAAAACTGACTCTATCTCTCTCATTCACTTTGATGTACTTTCAAAACCTGGTTTCCACTTAAAATCATCCTAGATTAATTATTTTTTATGAAACAACTCAAAACTAATCAATGGCAAATGATCTTGGTAGCTTATGTTGAAAATTGTCACTTCTCACTTGACATTGGTTCATGTAAATATTGATCAAACATTAGAATATGTTGATGATATGATTTCACACGTGTGGAGCATGTTCCCATGTGTGAAAGGATGTACTTTTCATGTTTGTATATATCCAAATTGATTTTGTATCATTCTAGTTAGTGTGAACATGAAATGACTAGTTTTTAGTCAAGTTGACTAGTCACCTACAAATTAGCTTTTCCTTGCATGTGCATGAGTAAATGCTCCCACATGGCAAGTGGATGTTCACATGTGTGTATAGAGTACTAGAAGATAAGAGTTGACCATTTTCCTTAGATCCTATTTTGTAGGGAATATTCCTATATTCTAGGAGACTAGCTTTTTGGATTTTAGTCATATTCTAGAAGGTCAACTATTGGATAAGGATCAAGGATGGATCAAATGGATAGATATGAGTGATGTGGCACTCTTCACACGTGTGAAGGCCTGCTGGACTGTACCAGACTCATGGATGTACTTGATCCATAAAAGGATCATCATTTTGCTAAGAAAATTGATGAGACTTTTGCACTCTACACTTTTGTGAGATTTCTAGTCATTTGTCTTGTGATTTTTATGCATGATTGCTATCTAGTATCATTGTACTTGTTGTTTCAGGTGCAGGCCGTACAGTGGACAGTACTCCACACGTGTGAAGCCGCTCTCACTAAAAAATGATGTGTTGATCCATTGCTCTTGCTTAAATCCAAGTGTAGTGAATCTAGATCAAGATCTAATGTGTAGAACTTGATAGATTCATTGATTAAGCAACCAATAACTCTCTATGATTGTAAAGTACAATCATTATTGTCCTAAAAACTGTAAAATTTATCAGCTTATTCTAGGATTTGCACCAAAAATTACATCAAACTGACACCAGATGAATTTTCTGTGATCCAATGAATATGGGTTATTAAATGCTGGTTCAGAGATGCCCACACGTGTGAATAGTACGGATTTTGATCCTGAAAAAATTGGGATCAAATTCCCTCACCAAAACCTGGATACTAGCTCGCCCTTCCAATACTAGTTTTTTGCACCAAAACCTGCTAAAACTGGATTAGATTCAGACACTGATCAATAGCCTTGTACTTGGCTCTGATACCATGTGAAAAGTACAGTACTAAGGACCATAAATGGATCTTTGAATGATCCACAAGGTTGATTGTATGCTTGTTAAACAATCTATCTGAAACTAGTCATCAGAAAACAAGATCTAGTTTAGCAGCTTGATAGAAAACAAGTAGAGACAATCAAAGCATTGATCAATAAGTGTAATCCAACTCCACACGTGTGGAAATAAGGCTGTAGTACGGCCTGTAGACAATGTTTACAATGTGCCAAAGCTGAGTTTCATTGGAAATCAAGAGCAATCACCATACAATGAGAGGAAACATGAGTTTCTCCTTGAGGCTCCAAAAAGTTTCTATCTTCTCACTATGAAGAATGGGAATACATAGTAAAACACACTTCCTTTGCTAAGTTAGATGAAAATCCAGCATGTAATAAGGAAGTAGACTCCACTTTCTTTCCCTAATGTGAAAACCCTAGCCTAGATCCAAAAGTCATGCTTGGTAGGTGCATGGTAGGTACAAATCTCATCATAAATCATGGTCTAGATCCTACAAAGTAGGAATCACTACCAAATGGACACAACCACTCCTCTTGACTCGTGGGAACCTACTTTAGGTGTGAATGTACAAGTGGCACTTTGGCCATTCAAGTAACCAACAAACAATACTGACAAAATGTACAATATTCTACATGGCTAGATTTGCCAATGTAGTCAATTTTTTGCAAAGATCAATTATTTTTAGTTTTATTGTGGTGTTCAAAAGCTCTTGCCAATTAGATGGAAAATGTTGAAAATTGTCACTTCTCACTTGACATTGGTTCATGTAAATATTGATCAAACATTAGAATATGTTGATGATATGATTTCACACGTGTGGAGCCTGTTCCCACGTGTGGAAGGATGTACTTTTCATATTTGTATATATCCAAATTGATTTTGTATCATTCTAGTTAGTGTGAACATGAAATGACTAGTTTTTAGTCAAGTTGACTAGTCACCTACAAATTAGCTTTTCCTTGCATGTGCATGAGTAAATGCTCCCACATGGCAAGTGGATGTTCACACGTGTGTATAGAGTACTAGAAGATAAGAGTTGACCATTTTCCTTAGATCCTATTTTGTAGAGAATATTCCTATATTCTAGGAGACTAGCTTTTTGGATTTTAGTCCTATTCTAGAAGGTCAACTATTGGATAAGGATCAAGGATGGATAAAATGGATAGATCTGAGTGATGTGGCACTCTTCACACGTGTGAAGGCCTGCTGGACTATACCAGCCTCATGGATGTACTTGATCCATAAAAGGATCATCATTTTGCTAAGAAAATTGATGAGACTTTTGCACTCTACACTTTTGTGAGATTTATAGTCATTTGTCTTGTGATTTTTATGCATGATTGCTATCTAGTATCATTGTACTTGTTGTTTCAGGTTCAGTCCATACAGTGGACAGTACTCCACACGTGTGAAGCCGCTCTCACTAAAAAAATGATGTGTTGATCCATTGCTCTTGCTTAAATCCAAGTGTAGTGAATCTAGATCAAGATCTAATGTGTAGAACTTGATAGATTCATTGATTAAGAAACCAATAACTCTCTATGATTGTAAAGTACAATCATTATTGTCCTAAAAACTGTAAAATTTATCATGGTATCAGGGCTAAGTAAGAGAGTGATCATTGAATCATAAATCTTGTAAAGATCATTGGCAAAATTTGTTTTTTGGCCAATACTAGTGAGGGCGAGTTCTTCTAGAGTGATAGCTTGTAATCATTTGGATAAAAAACACTTGGAGGCTGTTTATGTACTTTTCACACGTGTGAAACCGTACAACAACTTTCAATTCAAGTTACTTTGTGTTTGTTGGTCCCAAAATCACAATACTAGTTCATTTTTGGTGCTTTTTGAAGCATAGTATTGATCTAGATTCATTCTAACTAATGCCTATGACCAAATAGTGTTTTGGATCATTGAAGCATTTCTTTTTAGAGTCTAAGATCAGATCTTAAGAGGCTGATTTGTTCAGATCCTTAGTTGAAGTGAAATCTCTAAGAAAAGTGTAAAGCAATTTTTTTGTGAGAGTGAAAGCTAGAAATTTTTGGTAAGATCTTTGAGTATCATTCAAGCTTGTGTGCTAGTTTGATAGAGACAAGCCTATAGGCATTCTAGTAAGCTTTAGGCCTTTTCATAGATCTTTTAAAATTCAAAAATCTTTGTGATTTTTAAAAGAGCATTCATTCTAAAATGTCATCCATGGGTGGATATTTGATGGAATCAAGTGAGAGACTCACATCCACAAATTATTCCATTTGGAAAGTGAGAATGGAATCACTCCTAGTGATCCATGATCTATATGACATAGTTCAAGGAGTAGAGGAAGAGCCTCAAACTCCCCAAGAACAAGCCAAATACAAGAAGAGAGCAAGATTAGCTCTACATTGCATAAAGTTAAATGTATGCAATGACCTCTTGAAAGAGGTGTCTTCTTGTACCTCATCCAAAGAGGCTTGGGATTCATTAAAGAGCATTTATGAATCCAACAATACTTCAAGAATCCTCATGCTAGGAAATCAAGTTTTCCAAAGCATGAAAGGAAGTGGAGAGAGTGGACAAGAGTATGTTCTTAGGATCAAATCTCTTAACAAGGAGTTAAGTGCAATAGGAGAGAAGATCCAAGATCAAGAACTAGTACAAATCATTTTGAATGGTCTAAGTGATGAGTTTACCAACTTAGTCCAATCATTTGCCATTCAAGACTCTCTTCCATCCATTGAAAAGTTGCACAATGTTCTTGTGGCCGAGGAGAGTAGGCTTCTACACCTCAAGACAAGAATGGATAGCATGTCACTTAATGGAGGAGAGGAGAAAGCTAACTTTACATCTAAAGGCAAGAAAAAGCAAAATCCATTCAAGAAAAATCAAGGCAAGGAGGCCGAGATGAAGAATGGAGGATCTACCTCCAAAGGCAAAGTGAACAACAAGGCAAAACTAAAGTTTTTCTTTTGTGGAAAGAAAGGACACTTTGCCTCAGAATGCTACTTGAAGAAGAATCAACAAGCCAAATGAGATCAAGGGAACATTGCTCAAGAGGAAGAATATGAGGATGGATTCAACACATCCTTAATGGTTGCATCTACACCAACTTCAAGTCAAGACACATGGTGGATAGATAGTGGGGCTAGTTCCCACATGTCCTTTAACAAGCATTATTTTTCTACTCTTCTATCTTGTAATGACTCTAAGAAGTCAATATCCACTGCTAGTGATCAAGCATGCAAGATAGATGGCATAGGATCTATACCTCTTTGTTTAGGCACACCTAAAAGGATAGATCTAGATAATGTTTTGTATGTTCCTACCATTTCAAGAAACTTGCTTAGTGTAGGACAATTAATGGACAATGGACTAGATGTACATTTCAAGAATGGAGTTTCCATCTTGAAAAACGATAAGTGCATAGCTAGTGGCATTAAGCAAGGTAGACTTTTCAAGTTGGATGCTAATGTTGCAAGTGAAAGTGTGAACTTGGCTAGGGAGGAGCTAACTCAAGTGGAGCTTTGGCATAAGAGATTAGGCCATCCTAATCTTCAATCTATGGAGTCAATGGCAAGCAAGGAACTAGCTCTCGGCCTACCAAGAACTTTCAAGAAGTGTGGAAAAATGTGTGAGGCATGTGGCCTTGCAAAGTCACACAAATCTTCTTACAAGAAATCTTCATCAAGATCTCTCGCTCCCTTGGATCTCATACATTCTGATGTACATAGTTTTTCACATGCAAGTAATGGAGGTGCCTTGATGTATGTAACTTTTATAGATGATTGTACTAGATTCACATGGATTGAGTTACTATCAAAGAAAAGTCTTGTTTATGAAGCTTTCATTAAGTTCAAGTCTCTAGTAGAGAAACAACTTAGTACTTCTATCAAAGCACTAAGATGTGATAATGGAGGAGAGTACACCTCCAATAAAATGAAAGACTTTTGTGAGATCAATGGTATTAAGTTACAATACACTTGTTCCTACACCCCTCAACAAAATGGGGTGGCCGAGAGGAAAAATAGGAGTCTATGTGAGTGTGCAAAGTCCTTGAGGCTTGATGCATCACTTCCCATCTCATTTTGGGGAAAAGCCATAACATGTGCTAATTATTTGTGTAATAGACTACCTAGTAGTGCTATAGATGGGATCTCACCTTATCAAGCCTTGTTTGATAAGAAACCCAATGTAAAAGATTTTAAGATCTTTGGATGTACTTGTTATGTACACATTCCTTTGGAGACTAGAAGGAAAGAAGATGCTACCTCCTTCAAAGGAATCTTTGTTGGCTATGGAGAAAATAGCAAGGGATATAGGATATATGATCCTACATCCAAGAAAGTAAAGGTAAGCAAGGATGTACTTTTTGATGAGTCACAATTTGCTAAGAGCTTGTCAAATGGATCTAACCCATTGTGCATTGAAGATCTTGACAAATCCGAGGAGGATCTTGACAAACCCGAGGAGGATCATGACAAACCCGAGGATGGAGATTTGGATCCGAGTCAAAAGGGGCCAAGAAGATCATCAAGGAGCAAGGCCGAGCCCTCAAGGCTTACCTATGTAGACAAGGAAAAGCAAAAGGAAGGCTCTACATCTTCTACCTCTTACTCTTTTTTAGCTACATTGATTGAAGAACCATCATCTTTTGAAGAAGCATGTAAATCTAAAGTCTGGAGAGATGCAATGCAGGTAGAGTATGATGCATTAGAAGAGAATCATACTTGGAATCTTGTAAATCTTCCAAGAGGAAAGAAACTGTGAAAATTGTCAACATTTCCTAGCTAGTTTGAGGCCTAAATTGGCTAAAATTGTAAATAGTTTTGGTTCTGGAGTTTCACACGTGTGAACCAGGCCACAATGTTTTTATTTACTGTATTTTTTCAGTATGATGAAGTGTCAAACTTCATACCCTTCAAAATGAGACCATTTTGATGTATTTTGGTCATATAAGCCATTTTTAGCTATTTTTCCTATATAGGGAATATCTAGGGTCAAGTACCTTCTAGAGAGACGAGAGAGAGTCATCTTCCTCATCCATAAATAGTAGGGAAGTCGTGGAGAACAGGTTGGAGAAACCTTTTGTATGCTTCATTGAGATCAATAGATCATTGTCATTGTTTCTTCCTCCATTGAGAGCATTGTTGTGTGTATTGTCTTCAAGCTATTGTGTATGATCTTAGGTGCTTTCCAAAAGTGATAGGCTGATGTATTATGGACTGTATAATGCTATTTTGGGCCGCACTTGATGTTTATGGAAGTTTCCATTTGTGATAAATGCTTTTTGATCAAGTTCTTTGCATTCTAGGTAGCATAGAATGTGTTGCCAATTCCTAGCTTATGTAGTTTGGAGTGCAAGCATTCAAGCCAATGATCTTGGAGTTTAGATCCACTTAGGATCTGTATTTTTCACATGGTATCAGAGCTGGTTGGCTTCTATTTACAGTAAGTATTCCATTTTTGGTGATATTTGGATGTTTGATCAAGTTCTAGCATGATTTTGCATTGCTTTGTTGATCAAATCTTACTAACCTTTGTTTTGTGAGTTGAACTTGTGGATCAAAAGCATATTTCAGGTCTATTGAAGATCAGAGGCTGAAAAGAAACTATTTTGGATCAGATCATAACACCTAATCATTTGTGATTGTGAGGCTTGTGCATATTCAATACTAACAATGTTCTTTTCAATCCTATTGTTGACAATCTCCATTCTTGGATGAACACTCTCCTTAAGTGGATGAAACTTCTCCTTAAGTGGATGACAAATGCTCTTTTGAGTGAGTTGTAATTCTCCTAAAGGCTGAGCAAAGCTCCCATTTGGATGAAAGATCCCCTTTTTTGGGTGAACATATTGTAAGCTCCATTGTGAAGAGCATATTGTAAAGATTGTCATCAATTTTGGCATAATTTTTGGTGTACTTTGTTGAGCATGTAAGTAACTCTCCTTATGTAATTTGATTGGAGCATTTGCTGGAAGGTGTTAACCATTATGCAAGTGTGTTTTCAGGTTCTTAACAGGTTGAGGAACATTCTCATGTGAAGTGATCTTAGATCTACATCTAAACACCAAGATTTGACAAGATAGTGAAGCTAGTCTTGTGATTCACTAAGTGTGCTCATTCATTCACCTCTAAATCTTGTATTTATCACTTGCTGGAGTTTATAAACTTTTAGAAGTGTGGTTTACATGTGGTTTTACAGGTTGAATCAATATCTTAGTGTGTTGATCATATGTTGATCAAGTTTGTTCATTACTAGGTAATCTTGGCATCCTAGTTTTGGGTATTTTCTAAGAATGCAAGTAACTCTTCACACCATAACTTGATTTGGTCACTTGCTGGAAAGTTTGAGAGCTTAAGCAAGAGTGTGTTCAGGTTGGTTTGATTTTGTAATCCATTCTTAGTGTGTGCAAAGTGTTGCATGTGTTTCAATCTTCCTTTCTATGCTTGGAAACCATCTAGGTTCAAGATAGAAGTGTTTTAGGGTCCTAAATCTTCATAGATCTCTTTATCTATCATTTGTTGAGAGAAAAGTGAGTGCTAAGTGCTTTAGGACAGAACCTAAAAGTTGAAGAAACATTAGAATCATGGCTTCCAATGGTGGGATCATGCTAGAGTCTAGTGAAAGGTTGAGTTCATCAAACTACTCTACTTGGAAAGTGAGGATGGAGTCCTTACTTGAGTTGAATGAACTCATGGACATAGTTGCAGAAATTGAAGAGAGACCTCTCACACTTCAAGAGCAACAAAGGTTTGATAAGAAGGCCAAAAGGGCTCTTCATATCATTAAAATGAATGTTACAAATGAACTTCTCAAGGAAGTTGGAAAGTGTCAAAGTGCAAGTGAGGCATGGAATGCCTTAAAGAAGCTCTTTGAATCAAAGTCCACATCTAGGGTATTGACCCTAAGGAGACAAATATTTTCTAGTAGGCAAAGAGAGGGTGAAAGTGCTCATGCATTTATCTTGAGAGTTAAGTCCCTAAGTGATGATTTAGCATGCATTGATGAGAACATAAAAGATGGTGAAATAGTCCAAGTTATGTTGAATGGTTTGCTAAATGAACATGCTAACCTTGTGCAAAGTTTTGCCATTCAAAGAGTCTTGCCAAGTGTGGTTGACTTGCAAGAAATCTTATTGGCTGAAGAACATAGGTTGCAATCAAAGCTTGATGGTGCATCCTTGCAAGGTGGAGGTGAAGAGGCTTTCTTCACAAAAGGCAAATTCAAGGGCAAAGGTAAAGGCAAAGGGAAATGGTCCAAAGGTGGTAACTTTGATCATGATGATCACTCTTCCTCTTCCTCTTCTACTAAGAACAATAAGTCAAAGTTCAAGTGCTTTTATTGTGGGATAAAAGGTCATTTTGCAAATGAATGTTATAAGAAGAAAAGAGAGCAAGGAGAGAGGCAAGGAAATCTTACAATAGATGAGGAAGAACATAACACATGTGAATCACTTGTTATGACTTCAAGTTTGTTAGCCAACATAGATGATAATGATCCTTGGTGGATTGATAGTGGAGCCTCATCTCACATGACAAGACATAAGGAATACTTTACATCCTTATTGTCTTATGAGGGAGAAGGTAACATCATCTACACTGCAAATGATGGTCAATGTGACATCAAAGGCATAGGCACTATTCCTATTTCCCTTTCAACAAATAGGAAAGCAAATCTTGAAAATGTTTTGTACATTCCTTCAATCACTAAGAATTTGCTTAGTGTAAGTCAAATGATTGACAAAGGACTTGATGTGGAGTTCATTGGAGATGCATGTTTGATAAGTAAATGTGGATCCTTGATTGCTCAAGGTAGGAGGCATGGTAAACTTTTCAAGCTTGATGCATGTGTGATCTCTAATCATGAAGGATGTATGGCTAGGGAGCAATTGACAAACCAAGAAGTTTGGCACAAGAGGTTGGGCCATCCCAACTTCAAATCTTTGGAGGTAATGGCAAAGAAAGAGCTTGTTCTTGGTCTCCCTAAAAGTCTTGTTGCAAACAATAGTGTTTGTGAACATTGTGCCTTGTCCAAATCTCATAGACTTGCTTATTCTAGATCTACTTCTAGATCTAAAGAAGCTTTTCAACTTGTGCATTCTGATATTCATTCTTCTAGTACAACTAGCAATGGTGGGGCAAAGATGTATGCAACTTTCATTGATGACTTTAGTAGGTATACTTGGATCTATCTTCTTAAAAGTAAGGATGAAGTGTTTGCTGCATTTGTCAAGTTCAAGAATGAAATGGAAAACCAATTCAATACAAAGATCAAATGCTTAAGATCTGATAATGGAGGGGAATACACCTCAAATAGGTTCAAAGACTTTTGTATAGCACATGGGATTAAGAGGGAGATGTCTAGTCCTAGGACTCCACAACAGAATGGAGTGGCCGAGAGGAAGAATAGAACCCTTTGTGAATGTGCCAAGGCAATGAGACTACATGCTAATCTTGCTAAGTCTTTTTGGGGGGAAGCTTTAGCATGTGCTAACTATCTATGTAATAGATGGACAAGTGCTTCCTTGGATGGTAAAACTCCTCATGAGGTTCTTTATGGTAGAAGGCCGAGTGTCAAGCATTGTAGGATCTTTGGATGTACATGTTTTGTCAATATCACACTTGATGATAGAACTAAAGAAGATCCTTCATCAAAGAAGGGTGTGTTTGTTGGCTATAGTGAAGTAAGCAAGGCTTACAAAGTGTACATTCCTTCTACAAAGAAAGTTGTCATAAGTAGGGATGTCATCTTTCATGAAGAGAATGTTTCCAATGTTGTTGATGTTGATGTTGATGTGCCTACTAATCATCATGATGTGCAAGATGTCTTGGATGAAGATGGAGATGCCACTCCAAAGCAAACTTCAAGGAAGACTCAAAGGCAAAGGGCTAAGCCATCAAGGCTAACCTATGATGAAAAAGGAAAGCAAGTGGTGGACAACTCTAACTTTGCTTTTCTTACCTCTTTTGATGAACCAACTTGTGTAGGTGAAGCAATTCAAAAGAAGGAATGGATCCAAGCCATGGATCATGAGCATCAAGCACTCATCAAAAGCAACACATGGAGGTTGGTAAAGCTTCCAAAGGACAAGAAGGCAATTGGTTGTAAGTGGATCTTCAAGATCAAGACAAATCAAGATGGATCAATCAACAAGTACAAGGCAAGGTTGGTGGCAAAGGGGTATGCTCAAGAATATGGTATTGACTATGATGAGACCTTTGCACCCGTGGCAAAGATGGTAACTATTCGAATCCTAATCTCTCTTGCAACTCTTTATGATTGGGATATGTGGCAAATGGATGTTACTAATGCCTTCTTGAATGGTGATCTTGAAGAAGATATTTACATGGAGCAACCCGAGGGCTATGTTTCACATGATGAGCCTAATCATGTGTGCTATCTCCAAAAGAGTTTGTATGGGCTAAAGCAAGCACCAAGGAGTTGGTATGCTAAGCTCAATTCCTTCTTACTTTCTCAAAACTTTGTTATGAGTGAGTATGATCATTCTCTCTACTTTAGATTGAATGAAAATGATATCACTTTACTTTTGATCTATGTTGATGACATTATCTTAAGTGGTGGTAACAATCTAGATATAGATGAAATCAAGATGGCACTCAAAAGAGAGTTTGAAATTCAAGATCTTGGTAAACTTCATTATATCTTAGGAATAGAGATTATTAGAACTTCTAAATCTACATTCATATGTCAAGAAAAGTATGTTAACTCTATTCTAAAAAGGTTTCATATGGAAGATTGTAAAGTTGTTTCTACTCCTATGGAATCAAATGTAAAGCTAACTACAAGAAGTAATGAAAGATCCTTCAAGGACATTACTCTCTATAGAAAGCTAATAGGATCTCTTATATGGTTAACCATCACAAGACCTGATCTAAGCTTTGTGGTTGGTAAACTAAGTCAATTTATGCAAGATCCTAGTGAGGCTCATTGGAAGCTAGGAAAGAGAGTACTTAGATACATCTCGGGATCTAGAGATTTTGGCATCTTGTATGGAGGTACTACACCTAACCTTTGTGGATTTTCAGATTCAGATTTTGCAGGTGATCAAATGGATAGGAAGTCAACAAGTGCCTTTGCAATCTATCTTGGAGATGGAGTGGTCTCATGGCTATCAAAGAAGCAACCAACTATCTCTCTATCTTCCACCGAAGCCGAGTACAAGGCATTAACAACATGCACCAAGGAGATTCTTTGGATCAAGAGGATGTTATTGGATCTTCACTTGCTGGAACCAGAGAAGACTCCAATCATACTTTGTGATAACCTTTCAGCCCAAAGCTTGGCAAGCAATCCTGTTTTTCATGCAAGGAGCAAGCACATTGAGATTGCTCACCATTTTGTGAGAGATCAAGTCATTGCCAAAGAGGTGGAGCTTCAACATGTCTCTTCAAAGGAGTGTGTGGCTGATATCTTCACCAAACCATTGGGAAAGGACCTATATTTAATGCATAGATCTAATCTTGGAATGTGCTCAAAGACTATGTTGAAACTAGCATCCAATGTTGAAGAGGGAGTGTGAAAATTGTCAACATTTCCTAGCTAGTTTGAGGCCTAAATTGGCTAAAATTGTAAATAGTTTTGGTTCTGGAGTTTCACACGTGTGAACCAGGCCACAATGTTTTTATTTACTGTATTTTTTCAGTATGATGAAGTGTCAAACTTCATACCCTTCAAAATGAGACCATTTTGATGTATTTTGGTCATATAAGCCATTTTTAGCTATTTTTCCTATATAGGGAATATCTAGGGTCAAGTACCTTCTAGAGAGAGGAGAGAGAGTCATCTTCCTCATCCATAAATAGTAGGGAAGTCGTGGAGAACAGGTTGGAGAAACCTTTTGTATGCTTCATTGAGATCAATAGATCATTGTCATTGTTTCTTCCTCCATTGAGAGCATTGTTGTGTGTATTGTCTTCAAGCTATTGTGTATGATCTTAGGTGCTTCCCAAAAGTGATAGGCTGATGTATTATGGACTGTATAATGCTATTTTGGGCCGCACTTGATGTTTATGGAAGTTTCCATTTGTGATAAATGCTTTTTGATCAAGTTCTTTGCATTCTAGGTAGCATAGAATGTGTTGCCAATTCCTAGCTTATGTAGTTTGGAGTGCAAGCATTCAAGCCAATGATCTTGGAGTTTAGATCCACTTAGGATCTGTATTTTTCACATATGGCACAACCGTGGGGCCAAGGAATCCCAGGCTTAAGGCGTTCGACCTTTGCTAGTTGATAGGGCTTGCATTTAATCACATTATTTCATAGATCAAGTCCAAAAGCTAAATAAATTTCATTGTTTTGATAGTCTAAATCTTATCCACAATTTCTTATAGATAATAGTGTTTCGTGGTACTAATATAAAATATTCTAGAATACAACAATACAATCAACTAAAATCTCTAGGAGATCCATCAAGTTTCAGACAATTATAACTCAATCCAGAATACTGCAGTTACTCTAATGAGTTATTAGCCTCATTTCTAGCATCACATGCAAGAAATTAGCAATCCATCTAAATCTCAATGAGAGTTGGATTATGTATTTAAAAATTATCTTTCATCATGTTCATGTCAAAAAAGCCAAACTATCCAATTTGCAATGGCAAAAGCCCTAGTAGAATGTTATCTACTCAGCTCCTTCCTTAATAAGTAGAGAATCTATTAACTAGAAGTGAAGGATCTTGTTGGCATTTTATTTCATATGTTTGAAGTGCAATACACTTTAAGCTTTGTGCATGTGCATGAAATCTTTTATGAAATAATTACGTAAAATAACATGTAAAGTAGATTGTCATTTGTGAAAGCTACGTGTGACACATTACAAAATCTTGAAGTCCATAAAACTTTTCATAAGTATTTTACAGCTCATAAAATGTCCATAAAGATTTCGGAATAGCACATTACACCTCATAAAAACTTAAAAATTTATGGCGTATAAAATAATTTGTAGTTGTAATGTAAAGTTCCAAGATAATAATTTATGTTGAAGAAAGGTGTTTTTAATGATCTGAATAGACCAGAATTTGTCAAAAATTCAAAAATAACAACTACAAATAGCAAGAATTGTTTGTGCTCATTCATAGTTTCCAGTCACTATCGAGTGGACTTAGTAGAGAAAGAAAAAAGCTTATCAGATAATTTAGATCAAATTCCAAAAAATGAATGGTAAATCACCATTCCAACTCTAATAGAATATGGACTTGTGAACACAAGTATGAAGAATTAAGAAGAAACATGTGACCACTTGTGGACTAATTCCGAGTGGTGTCATTCAAATTGATGTACTATGTTGGATTATTATTATTTATTATGAACCAAATATTTTGTGTTTAGAATCTCATTCTAGATAAACAATAGCGAGGTTTTCCTTCTAGCCACTATATCTCATAATGTGCCAATAAACATACATTATTTAGCTTAATGTGTGCTTCAAAAGTATTATCTTAAAATTATGCTACATAAATATATCATCCTCATATGATAATTTTATGTTCTATCACAATAGTTTTTTTGAATCCATCCAGCAGAGCTTTTATTTTAAGGTCTCATCAACGAGGGCTCCTTATTTTATTGGCTAAAAACTACAACCAACTTTCTTTGTAGGAAACAAATGAGTCTTATTACTATGTGCTAGTTATTGAAAGCTTGCGTTGATTCTAACTAGCGACTTACATCAAGTTGATTTTAACTAGCGACTTACATCAAGCAGTAGGCTTTATGTAGATACTTTGTGAGATTGTTGCTTTGTTATAGTTGTACAATATCTCAATTCGCCTTATGACCTTTACACTTTCTACATGCATTCCTTTGTACTTAGATGAGTTTCCCCATCTTTTATTAATAAAAACAGGAAGTTCCTTCTATGAAAGATCCCATCCTCTAAAAATCTAACCCATTAAAACTAAAAACTAAAAGCGGGATTACTCATTATAGGGTCATGGCCTGTTGACAGACAAAATTGAATATCTGTCGTGTTTAGTAATCATTACAAACAACTGTTGACACTTAAGTTCAGGCCAGCAATGCACCCGGAACGCACCCATTGTTGCTAACTATGAATGACACAACAAATTTCTAGAGAAAAATATGACATACAAAAGTACACGTGAAAAACAGACTGAATTTGTTTGGTGGATAGCTCTTTGCATCAATTTACACACATAACTATCTTCTTTTCAGCTTAAAATAGCTGGGACAATTCGCTGCTTTGAACTAATTGTTTTGTGGGAGCCTTAGTTTTTTATTTTATTTTATTATATCAGCATTTAATTTTGCTATGACTTCGATCATAGCAAAATCATATAAAGCTTTAGAAATCCAATCAAATGGTTTGTGAATTCAGGACTCCATAAGATAGTAAAGAAACTTGGACAGCCAAAGCTACAAGCGATGGGGATGGCAACATACTTTTCTTGTAGAAGAAGCGTGATCATCAGCCACATTTTCCAACTCTAAGCCAAACAACAGATTAGCTTTTTCGATTTTTTATATGCAAGCATGTCTCTTTGTTATAACAACTCCATTTGTCGGTGCATCGCATGGATTAAATGCAATATCTGCACCATAATCATCATCCTAGGCGCCGCTGCCCTGGCTATCTACATCAAGATCCACCCTAAGCTGCCATCATTTAGCATACAAGCGGTTAGCATCTCCACGCTGTCCGTCCAGCCCGTGCTTACTCCAACCAGCAGAGGAGTAGGCAAATACTACGATGCCTTCGTGAACATGGACATTGTATTTGTGTTAGAAGCAGTAAATCCCAAGTGGAGATGGATTATCTAGGCTTTCTGATTGCAGCGGTGCTTGCGCCTCCCTTTCTACATGGAACTTGAGTTGTTGAGTTGTTGGCGAATTTGGTACCACTGCAGCACTCGAGAAGCACGAATCTCGCCAAACGCAATTCCGTCCCAATTGGGAGGTGAGAGGGTGAGGGTGAGAGAGAGAGAGAAATCATATAGATATGTGAAAATTTCATTTTTTATTTTTATTTTTTAATGATGATGTGAAATTTTATTCATGAAAAGAACTTTAAAATGGGTATTAGTTGGCCTTATAAAGATTCTCCCAACTACATATGAAGTTTGATAATGTTAAAATCCTTTGTTGCATATAGTGGAAACTATAGCTTGTCCTCTCATCCAGCCATTATCAATATGAAATTATGGAGTTTTTGGATAGAATTGGACAATTTTTGAAGATTCTCACGAGCACATGTTAACCTTGCTAATGTTCAGTTCTTTACATATTATGGAGTAAATAATGTGTGTTTAGAGGCACATTGGAGGGATATGATGATGGTAAGTTTTCTCATTGAGCCAATGACAACACAAGAGGTCAAGCCATTATTTCGTAAAATATGCAAATAGAAACACGTTATTGAGCTTTATGTATGTTGGGAAAATATTACTCAAAGTATGTTAGGTCCATGAACTTTGTTGGATGACATAATTTTGAAGTTTTATTGAACAAATCCTCATATTTTAAAGATTATATCCGTGAGGGCTTCGTATTACTCTAGTTGAAAATCACTTTCGATCAAACTTATATAAAAATTATGATTTTAGATAATATCAATTATAGATATTTTGAGTAGTATATCAAGATATGTATCTTCATCCAAAAGCTTCTTCAGCGATTCTAATAATCTTCTGATATCTAAACATCTGATAATTGTTTCTATCAATTCATTCAGATTGTTCCATTGCATTTGTTATTACACACAATGATCAGAGTTCTCATTCTGTAGCTAGCTGAAGTTTTCACTTCATGCGATTGTACTCAGTTGTTGTTCCATTGCACATTTTTTATTCCTTCATTTTGAACGTTCTGCTGCTGACTGTGGCGCTTCCTATCCTACTGCCCACTCGCTCAATCTTTCGCTACTAATACCACCGATTTTTGACATGGTATCAGAGTGAGCATTCTAGTAATTTGCTTCCACTACGGACTATCAAGACTTGTCTCTACCAAGTCGTTGTTCTAGCAAGCGTGCAACCAACAATATTCTAAAATCGTTGTATATACCAACGATCTCATTCAACTAGAATGGATGTACCTTCTAGTTTTTTTGTCATCGAGAGACTCGATGGAAGTAACTACCATCTCCGGAAGTTTAAAATGAAGACCACATTATTAGCCAACGAACTGTGGGACATCGTTGATGGCACAAAGGCTAAACCAGAGGGTGATGTAGCCACTCAAATGGAGACTAAAAGATGGCAAGACATTTGCCTACATCACTCTCAATATCAGAGAAACTCAAATCATTCACACAAGTGTTATTCAGACTACTAAGGATGCATGAGACATCCTAGCAACTCTATATGGTATTAGGGATACCACATTCTAATTACATTTGAGAAAGAAATTTTTCAACATAAAGATATATGAAGCGGAAAGTGTCTCGAGCTATCTCATCACTTTCAAAGCCCTTCTGGAGCAAATGGCTACAACTGGCTCAGTTATTGAAGATTCTGATGCTGTTGTGACTCTATTATCGAGTCTACTTGAAGTCTATGAAAATTGGGTGTTGGCAATTTTGACCCAGGGTCATCTCACTCTTTCAAGAGTAATTTCATTGCTACTACAAGAGGAAGTAAAAAAATCTGCAACCTCCTCAGACTCAGGGTCAGATCCTCTAGCACCGTATTCCAAAAATCAGAAGTTTAGATCAAACAGATCTACACAGTCAGATTATTCTGACAAAACTAACAACATGTAGTCTGGGTCATATTTTCACACTAGACGAGAATGGTTTTTATTCAAACTCAGCAAACTCGAATTTTTATTTCAAGTCTGTATCGGATTTCTTCATCAATTCCACTCTTTGTATAGATGACTATTCAGTATCAATCTGAATCTGATGAAGGATCTAAAATTCAAGTTAGCGCTGGTGTTCAAAAGGTCAGCCAACTATTGTCACGGAGTACAAAAATCGTCCCAGTAGAACAAATCTAATGGCAGCAGATTACTTCGCAACAACTCTAGCAAAAGAGCACCAACTCAGATTCAACGACAAGTTAAATCTGAAGACCAAGCTTTTCATGATCCACATCAAGGGAGAGTGTTGGAATTCGATGCTCAGCCTCAAATCCATTCATTAATGAGCAATCTTGAAAACTTTACAAAATTCAAAAAACAGAAGGCTCAAGTTTTTCCAAAAGATCGAAAAATCTTGTATCGGATTTTTCTGACCCAATGTCAAGCCTAAGAAACAAAGACTTTCTGACCCTAGATCGAATCAGATCCGGTCTAATTCTTTAGACCCTAGATCGGGCAAGTCTAATTTTTTCGACCCTAAAATAATTCGACCCCATGTAAAATTTTTAATCTTTTGTATATGTTAGCAACTGTGGTAACACAGAGAAAATAAAAAGAAAGAAATAAAACTCTGTGGCATGTGTTTTGTAAGTCCATGTATGAGTATCTGTCAATAAACTTCAACCATGGCATGTGTTTTGTAAGTCCATGAGTAGAAGCTTAAAATAATAATAAACTTAGATTTAAAACTTAAATTTAGGAGCCTTAGGCTTAGAAATATTTGTCTTAAGTTTTCCTAAGTTAGAAACTTTGAAGTTCCAAATCCTAAGTTAGAAGTTCTATAATGGCTAGAACTAAATTAGTCCGATAAGTTAGTGGATACTTATGGAAGACCCTCCTTGCCATAAAAGGAGAGGTATTTGCCATGTAAATAACACTTTTGAGATTAAGCAATCAAGCTCTCTATTTTTGAGATTATCTCTCTATTTCATTTGTGTTCCTCTTGGGAAGGTGCATAACTTGAGGAAAGGTTCTCGGGCCTCCTCTTGGCTCCTTCTCATCAGTTTGTATTGTGGCATGTATATATTGGACTGATTATTAGTTAGCAGCAATCTATCTTTCCATTTCCCTTGTGGGTGTTAATTTAGGAACTAGTTTATTAACCTTGCTAGTTGGGTAAGCCTTAGTAAGGATTTATTCATTTTAGTTTCGTTTCAGTTCAGGCACTAGTTGGGTAAGCCTCAGTGCCTCCATACTTGTTATTTATTTCCGTTTGAAGCTTTTGGTAGAATATTAAAAGGTGGACGATCCTCTCTATACTACACCACATCGTGAGTAGATCTAGCCAATACGCACAAACAAGATTTACTTCCAACAGTATAATTTTTTATATTGTCTGACCCGACGACTTCTCGTTGATAGTCCGCCTAAATTGTACAGTCTGAGGCAGTTGTAATAACTGTAGAAAAATATCAATTATAGATATTTTGCATGGTATATCAAGATATGTATCTTCATCAGAAAGCTTCTTCAACGATTCTGATAATATTCTGATATCTAAACATCTGATAATTGTTTCTATCAATTCATTCAAGTTTCTTCCGTTGCATGTGTTATCACACACAACGATCAAAGTTCTCATTTTGTAGCTAGCTGAAATTTTTACTTCATGCGATTGTACTCCTTGTGGATATTAATCAGAGTACATTTTGTCTCCACTCAGTTGTTGTTCCATTGTGCATTTTTGATTCCTTCATTTTGAACATTCTGCTGCTCTGTGTGGTGCTTCCAATCCTACTGCCTGCTTGCTCAGTCTTCCATTGTGAATACCACCGATCTCTGACAACAGAGTCATCTTATAAAGTGTTATTAGGAAGACCTTGGCTATTCCCAGTTGATGTCATCACTCATTGGAGGAAGAAGAAAATAATCTTCAGAGACCACATGGCTACAACAACAGGGAAGAGTCATAAAAGGGTCACTGTATATTGGGAAAAGGATAAGTATGAAAGTGAAACACCGCCTTCATCCTCAAGTTACACTTCGGAGGACGAAGAAGTCCACTCCGCAAGAACTAAGAAAGGAGAAAGGTTTATACAATTATCCATACCCACATATACTAATAGAGTAGAATACATAGATAGGGGAGACTGTGGAGTCCTTGAGCTTAGAACCATTATAGGTGGCCAGACTATTAATAGAATAGTAGTTTATTCAGGATGAAGTACAAACTTGATGAATGAAAAAATGGTTAAAGAATTAGGATTAGAAGACCAGATTTAGACCACTGTTCATCATGAGATACACTTAGATGACGCATCTGGTTGCATACCAGAGTTAAGAAGCATTAATTTAAATATAGAAACATAGACTTTTATGATGAATTTCTTTGTTATAAACACAGCGGATACACCACCGTATTCTATATTTTTTGGTAGACCATGGTTACACCAAGCAGACGCTATTATGAATTGGTCAACCAAGCAGATATTTTTTCCAAGAATATTGATGGCTAGTCCAGTTGGAGGACATCTTATAAGATGGGGTGAGGAAGTAGGGGAACCTACAGATGCTCAAGTTAGTTTCATTGAGTGTTATGAAATAGATGAGGAGGATGGAAGAGAATTATCATCCGAATCAAGAAAAGTTTTAGGAGGAACTAGAGCGGCATGACTAAGGGAATGGTAGATAAGGATGATTATGTAGAAACAGAAATTAGTAAAGATAGAACTTTAAATTTACTTCTTCAGAAGTATCAAAATGTGTCTGCTTGGTCAATGGACGATTTAACTGGTATACCGGTTAAATGGAAAGAAGATAGAATAGATTTATTTCAGGGAGTTATACCAGTTAGACAGAGATAGTATAGATTAAACCTGAAGTATTCATTCTTAGTAAAAGATGAATTAGACAGATGATTTAGAACATGAATTATGCATTTTGTTTTGAGCAGCGAATGGGTATCACCTATAGTGATAGTACCCAAGAAAAAGATAAGGAAGATTAGAGTATGTCGGGACATTAGAAAGTTGAATGCAGCTACTACCAAAGACTACCATTCCTTGCCATACACAGACATTATTTTAGACCAAGTAGCAGGTCACGAACGTTATAGTTTTTTAGATGGTTTTTTGGGATACAACCAATTCTTTATTAAAGAAGAGGATAGATCCAAAACCACATTTACCACTGACTGGGAGACTTATGCTTATATGCATATGCCCTTTGGTTTGTGTAATGCACCTGCAATATTCCAATGTATGAGGACTAACATTTTTCCGAATTTTTTAAGAAAGTTTTTAGAAATTTTTAAGGATGATTTTTGTGTTTATTCATCCACTAAGGATCATCTAGAGTTGCTAGAAAAGACCTTAAGAAGATGTGAGGGGACATCATTAAAATTACACCCTTTCAAATGCTATTTTGGAATGATGGAAGGTGTTCTATTAGGACACGCGACAATACTGTTCTCTTGTATTTTCCAGAGTTCACACTTTGCCAAAAAATGTGACACTCTTCGTTAATTATTTTTGTTGTTACTTTCGCCAGTAATAATTTGCAAAAAACCCGACACTTTTTGTTAGTAAGTATTGCATCCACTTTTCACATCCACTTGCCATTTTGATTTCTTGAAAATGTCGACACTTGTACAAGCACTTCCATTTTTTGTTTATTTACTATTTTGCCAGAGCGAAAAGTGCGACACCCAAAAATTGGATACTGTGAAAAAGCCGACACATTGTATTTTGTTATTAGGACTAATTATTAGACTTGTATCTTCAAAATGAAAAGGTCACTTCTAATTAATGCTTGTCCAACCCGCTGATATACCATTAATACCACAAACACTTCAAACATTTCTGCTTTTTTGTTCATTCTCACTTTTTCATTTGCTCTTCTGATCATTTTGCTATTACTCTTACTTACAATCAAGAGCTCAACCATCGCTAGCTCACTTGTATTTTGAACGTTTACAATGCCCGCTAGCAATACCATAGTTTTCAGAACCCATCCAAAACCAGTACTACCGGTTTTACAACCTTTAGTCATTACAGCTAGAATTGAAGGATTGCTTCAATTTGATCCTTTGGTTGTTCTAACAAACTTGTGCCATGAACTAATTCGCAATTTAGACGAGACTGAGGATGGACACACTTGTAGTGTTGTCCATAATCAACAAATTATTATTACAGAATATTTCTATTGTCAAGCATTAGGCTTACCCGTAGATGGAACCACTCCTACTACTAAGCCTGATTACATCACTAGAAGTGCCACCATACAGACCTTACCTTGAGAAAAGGGGCTATAAACTTCGGTATGTTGCTGACAGATACCCATGTCTAAATCCAGCACTTCGTCAACCTAGAAAAGATTTCAAGGAAGCTCGGCAGTAAGTACGAAGCAGCCTAAGCCGATTTTATGAAGAAAGACTAGGAGCTCCAACAAGCCAATGCCGAAACTGCTAAAGAGGAGTAAGGAAATTGACGAAACTCACATTGAGCTGTTAGAAAAGAATCAAGCCCTAGAAGAGGAAAATGGCAAATTTGACGCTACACTCGAAGCATTGGATATGGTTCAGGACTAGTCAGATGCTTTTGAAAAAGAAAATATATTACTTAAACAACAAGTGCAGACCTTACAAGGGATGCTGCAGCAAGTGCGATGCACTAGAAGCTCGTTGCAAACGTCACACAAAGCATTGGGAGAGCAGCTTAGAGCTATTACTTCAACAAGGTCATTTAATTAATTCAAAGGTGAATATTCTCTCTCTTGCTTGTAATCATTTGTTATAACAAAGTCCTGAGCTCATTGAAAGATGTGATGCATTTGTCTACCATCACGCACCTTATATGCAGCATATGATCTAATCAATTTGGATTTGTGGATGGCTTGATTTTTACTAATGTGAAGGAGCTATATTTAGCAAGAGAGTCCAACTGCAACTATCATGGGGACACATAGTATGTCACTTGTGTACCCCAACCAACGGCACCCCAAAGCATACAACTGCTAATGCTGGTGGCAACAAATTTTACTTACAAGCGCACTGCTACAATCAGCCACTTGAATTATGTAGTGCAATGCTCAATTACATCCAACAAGTAATGCTCAAGAATTGTCCCAAGTCCATGTGAGAAATTGGCAAAAATCTAGCTTGGTATTTTTTATGATAGAAGTTTGTAAGTGAATCTCACATGTGTGGAGGATGTTCCCACGTGTGGAGAAATGCAAAGTAAATAAAAATGTTTAATATAGGGGTCTCATAGAATTTCATAGTCAAGCATTTAGGTGTAGGATGTTGATAGGGTCTGGCATAGATGGCAAATTATCCATTTCCACTTGTAATGCCACTATTGAGCCAAAATAGAGTAGGAGGCCAAACTTGTGCCAATTAGAGTGTAGACAAGTGTATTGCTTTTGTTTGATGAAGTTTAAGAGGTCCAATAGGATTTAGGGGTGGAACCATGAGTGGTCCAATAGAATTTGAGGTTTGCTTGAAAATGGTCCAATAGAATTTAGAGGTGCATGGATCAATGGTCCAATAGGATTAAGAGGTGGAAAAGTGTGGTCCAATCATAGTTAAGCATAGTGGTAGCTCATGGATCTACTAGTATCATTGTACTCCTCATTTGGATCTAATTGATTTTGAGATTGAGTGGATTTTGAGTGTAAGTGATTTTCTAGCTTTCTCTCTCTACCCGAGAGCTATTGATGATTTTCTCTCTCTACCCGAGGAGAGCAGCTTGTTTTTACTTAGATTACTTTTGGAACACTTCTGACATGTGTGAGTGAGAGTTCCCACATGTGTGAGTGAGAGTTGGAAGTGATTGAATGCATGTAGTAGTGTGTTTTTGCCATAGGATCTAAGATTGATCTTGAATCTCAATCTAGTCTGGATATTGGTGCATCTACACACCTTAGGAGATCACAAGTACATGTTGTGGACAATCCACACGTGTGAAATCAACAGTCCGGTACATCCCAAGCACAAGGAAAGGACGTTGTAGGAAATGTTCTTGTAGACATGCTTTGGAAGAGGAAGTAATGAATTGATAGTTGGGGTGAATGGGCAACACTCTAATGACTCATAGATTTCATTTCTAATTGGTTGATTATGTTTTTCAAATGTAGATTCTCTTTCGTAGTGGATTGCAATCATGTTAAAATAGACAAATTATCCATTAGGCAATGGAAGAAGCCCTTGTAGAATGTCTCCTTCCATAATAAGTAAAGAATCTATTAACTCGAAGTGAAGGATCTTGTAATATGTTTGAAGTGCATTACATCATGCAAATAATTTCATTCCTCCGAAAGGTACATTTCAAGCTTTGTGCATATGCATGAAATCTTTTATAAAGAATGTAACATAACATGTAAAGCAGATTATCGTTTGTGAAATATCCATTCATGTAAGTTTTGAACTAAGAGATGATAACACATTGCAAATTGTCAGATATTAGATGCTATTAGGGTTGCAAATGGGTTTTTTGAGTCAAGTATAATCAAGATGGCACAATCAACAAGTACAAGGCTAGGCTTTGTGCTAAAGGCTTTGCTCAAGTATATGGACTTGATTATGAGGAGACATTTGCCCCAGTTGCAAAGATGGTGTCAATTAGAATCATAATTTCTCTTGCTTGTTTTTTCAATTGGCAAATTCTTCAACTAGATGTTTCTAATGCATTTCTAAATGGCTATCTAGAAGAAGAGATCTATATGGATCAACCTATTGGGTTCATCCATGATGAGGGAAAAGTTTGCTTGCTCTTCAAAAGTTTATATGGATTAAGGCAAGCCCCAAGGTCATGGTATTCTCGACTTAACACCTTTCTTGAGTCACTAAGATTTAATCTTAGTAACTATGATCCTTCCTTATATGTCAAGTTTGATAAAGATATTGTCATCCTTCTTATTTATGTTGATGATATCATTCTGACGGGAAATTGTATCAAGTTAGTTGAGGAAACCAAGATTGCACTTGAAAAAGAGTTCAAGATGCAAGATCTTGGAAAAATTCACTATATTCTAGGATTAGAGATTGACTTTCTTAAAGATAAACCTTTTATATGTCAATCTAAGTATGCTCTTTCAATGTTAAAAAAGTTCAATATGTTGAATTGTAAGAGTATAGAAACACCTATGGAGCAAAATGTAAAGGACTCTAACAAAGGTGATGAAAGATCCTCCGAGGACATCACACTTTTTAGAAGTCTTATAGGCTCCTTAATTTGGCTCACAATAACTAGACCTGACATAAGCTTTAGTGTTCATAAGTTGAGCCAGGCTATGCAAAATCCTTCAATTTATCATTGGAAAAAGGCCAAGAGAGTGCTTAGACATATATCTTCAACTTTTGATTTTGGTTTATTGTATAAAAGTGAAGATCTTTCTATTATTGGTTATTTTGACTCAGATTTTGCAAGTGATAGAGTAGATCAAATCTACAAGTGCTTATTTCATATATCTTGGAGGAAACTTGATACCTTGGCTTTCCAAAAAGCAAGATACTGTATCACTCTCATCATGTGAAGCTGAGTACAAGGCGCTCACTACAACAACAAAGGAAGTGCTTTGGATCAAGAGATTACTAGTGGAGCTAAAGTTAATTATGGAAGAAAATATACCTATGATCATGTGTGACAACATTACAGCTCAAGCCCTTGCCAACAATCCAATATTCCATGCAAGAAGCAAGCATATCGAAGTTGCACATCACTTCGTGAGAGAGAAGCTCATTGGAGGTGAAATCAAATTGGAGCACATCGACACATCATCTTGCATTGCAGATATGCTCACCAAACCTTTGAGCAAAAGTTCCTTCAACAAGCATAGAGCCAACCTTGGAGTTATACCAAGATCCATGTTCAAATCAATATAGATCTTTTTTAGGAGGAGTGTTAAAATTGAAAAACAATCCATATTGATTTCTTGGCTTGCTACAAATGTTGTACCATGCAAGTATGTAGCTCATTAATGCAAAATGCCAAGTTTGGCCTACATAGAACTCGAGCTACATGGTTATGTAGTATCTAGTTTGATAAATGCAACTTGCATATAGTTTGTAGACATAGAATTAGCATGATTATGCTTGTAGAAACTCGTGGCAACTCACATGCATTAATTGTAAGTGATCCATAGTGACATGCAAGGCATGCACAAAGTTTAATGGACACATGCATGATGATTTGGACATTTCTAGTTAGAACTAGTACACTTGTAAAAAGTTGGTAGAAT
This sequence comes from Diphasiastrum complanatum, assembly GCA_029204225.1. Taxonomy (NCBI): domain Eukaryota; kingdom Viridiplantae; phylum Streptophyta; class Lycopodiopsida; order Lycopodiales; family Lycopodiaceae; genus Diphasiastrum; species Diphasiastrum complanatum. The sequence continues at coordinate 11,577 of MU832155.1, read as the reverse complement.
TTCATGCATGACAAGTGACAAATGTCACATAGACTCTAGATGTCATTTTGGAATGGATAGATATGGTTCTACCTCGAGCTACCTCAATCTCCATAAATATGTGTAGCTCTCCACACAATCAATGATGAAGAACCAAAGTTTTGTAGCTATCTCATGTCATTTTGGATCTAAACAAATATTGCTTGTTATCTCTCTAGCTCTCTCTCTCTAACTTGTGTTGAGGCTAATGCTCATACATTGAAATTTTGTATTTTTATTCATTTTTTGATCATTGCTATTATATTTTGTGGATTAGCATGCTAGATTGTGGATTAGCCATGTCTTTTGAACTAGAATCAGGTTATAGTGCCAATCACAAAGCTTAATTAAGATCAATCACTCTTGTGGACATTCACCACACGTGTGAATTTTGAAAATTTTGTCAGTTAATCCACTCGGATGTGCATTTCTCATCAACTATAAGCAAGGGAGGAGCCACTTGTTTTGTTACTTTCATTGATGATTTCACAAGATTCACTTGGATATATCTTTTTGCTTCTAAATCTATGGTGTTTGATCATTTCCTTATTTTCAAAGCTTATGTAGAGAAGCAATTCTCATTCAAGATTAAAGCTCTTGGATGTGATGGAGGTGGTGAATATATCTCCAATAGATTTCATGATTTTTGTGAGCTTGAAGGCATCAAAAGAGAGTTCTCTTGTGCCTACTCTCCATCTCAAAATGGAGTGGCCGAGAGAAAAAATAGATCTCTATGTGAATGTGCAAAATCTATGAGAATTGAGGCATCTTTGCCCAAAGATTTTTGGGGAGAAGCCATTAATTGTGCAAATTATCTTTGCAATAGGCTCCCACATATAGCTCTTGGAGGAAAGTCACCATATGAAATCTTATATTTGAAGAAGCCTAAGGTTGATCACCTTAGAGTTTTTGGATGCATATGCTTTGCCCATATTCCCTTGGAAACAAGGAAGAAGGAAGAACCTAGTGCATGCAAAGGGATCATGGTTGGATACTCATCCACCAAGAAGGCCTATAGAGTCTTTGTACTCTCTACTTCTCAAGTTATTGAAAGTAGAGATGTTATCTTTCATAAAGATCAACATTCATCTTTTGAAGAGGCCGAGATAAAGAAATATATGGATGCATCACCTATTATTGATTTTGAAGACAATTATGATGTGATGGGGTTGAGAATTGAAGAAGACTCTCCTCGAATTTTCTCACCATCTAGATCCATGAGAGATAGATCCAAGCCTAAGAGGCTCTCATATGTTGACAAAGGCAAACAAGTGGATCTTGATTCCACTAATTATGTTTTTTATGTCTTTCATGAAGAGCCAAAGAATGTACAAGAGGCACTCAATACCAAGGAGTGGTATGATGCCATGAAGCAAGAGTATGATGCATTGATCACCAACAATACTTGGGAGCTTGTGGATCCTCCATCCAACAAGCATGTGATTGGTTGCAAGTGGGTATTTTGGATCAAGTTCAACCATGATGGCACCATTAACAAGTATAAGGCAAGATTATGTGCAAAAGGATTTGCTCAAATCCATGGCCTTGATTATGAGGAGACCTTTGAACCCATTGCAAAGATGATGACAATAAGAATTCTTATTTCTCTTGCTTGTTTCTTTAAGTGGAAGGTGTTCCAATTAGATGTATCCAATGCTTTTCTAAATGGTTATCTTGAGGAGGAGATCTATATGGAACAACCTCAAGGATTCATCAAGGATGAGTCCAAAGTGTGCTTGCTCTTCAAAAGTCTTTATGGACTCAAGCAAGCACCAAGATCATGGTATTCAAGACTTGATTCTTTTCTTATCTCACTAGGATTTACTCTTAGTGACTATGATCCTTCCATGTATCTAAAGTTTGTTGATAGCAATATTGTCATTCTTCTAATTTATGTTGATGACATTATTCTTTGTGGAAGTTGTATCAAGCTAGTTGATGAAACTACGCTAGCACTTGGATGTGAGTTTGAAATGCAAGATCTAGGAGAGATACATTACATCCTAGGCCTAGAAATTGATTTTTATGAAAGTCATGTCTTTATATGCCAATCTCAATATGCTCACTCTATGTTGAAAAAATTCCATATGGAAAATTCTAAGAGCATAGATTATCCAATGGAGAAGATTGTAAAAGATCCTAATAAAGGTGATGAAAGATCCTTTGATTGCTTTAAGAGTATCCCAATCATCCTTGGCCGAAGTACAAGCACTAATCTCTCTCAAAATCTCATTAGAAACATTCATCTTGATATAATGGAGAGCCATCCTAGCTCTCTTCTTATACTTTTGTACTTCTTGAAGGACTCGAGGCTCCTCCTCAATCCCAAGTACAATGTCCATCACATCTTGGAGTATCAAGGTTGACTCCATTCTAACCTTCCAAATAGAATAGTTGGAGGTAGATAGTCTCTCACTAGATTCCAATAGAAAGGAACCCATAGATGCCATGTAATAGTGAAGACTCCTTGTGATGTAGACAGTAAAATGTTGCTTCTTTCTCACTATAGGATCCTTGAAAGCTGTACTGCCAACTCCTATGCAAGATCTTGCAACAAAATGTGAGATGGATCTCACAAGCTCTACCAATCTCCCTCAAACTAGATCAACCTCTCATCAATTGATGGAGTATAGGCAAAGCTTGGGTCAAACTATCTTTGGCACGTGTGAAACACTCCAAGAATCCACAAATCACTCAAATACAAGCCAATTGTATGAAATAAAGTGGCTATGACCTCAAAATGATAACTAGATCTTAAATAGATGACATTGGCAAGCCTCTTCTTGAATTTTTTGGTCAAACTAGCAAGATATGATCAAACCAAATGTGTCCACACAAGTCCAGGTGCCCCACCTAACCCTCTTCAAAATCTTATAACTTCTGATTGGCTCTACCAAATGGAATTGAAACAAGTTGCTACAAAAACTAGACAAAACTAGCTTTCAAACAAGCTATCTAACACCCAATTTGGATCTAACTTGGAAGAGAACTTTCCAAACGAGCTTGGTTGTACTTCACACATGCCTGAGCACTAAATTTTGTATAGTGCCTGAAATGATTCAATCATTATGATAATGAACCCTCTGATCCAATTTTCCTTGAGATAGCATGGGAGATGCAATTAACACTCTCTAGATCTTGATTTTCATGAAATTTTTGAAACTATGCATGATAGATGCATCAAAATCTTAGGTAGGCTCTAATACCATGTGAAAATTCACACATGTGGGAATGCCCTAATGTGTGAAATTGATCTCCTAAGCTTGGCTCATGCACTATAGATCACCTATTGATTGAAATCCAAGATCAATGACAAGATCTAAGGCAAAAATACCATTCTACATGCATTCATTTGTTACCAAAAGGTGTTTCACACGTGTGGAAGATTTCATGAAATAATCTAAGTAAAGACAAGCTCCTCTCCTTAGGTAGAGAGAGAAAATACCACTTTTGGGCTCACTTAGAGAGAGAAGGCTATACAAGCAAAATTTACAAATCTCCAAATTGACTCAAAAAACTCATAGATCTCTCATACATTAATGAAGAGAATGAAAGTACATATAGAAACTCGTGGAGATCCATGCTTGATTATTATTGGACCCCTTAAACATAGCCTCTCCAACCCTATTGGATGTGTGATGCAACATCCCTCACTTTTGATTGGACCCTTCCAACACATCTCTCTCTTATGATTGGACCCTTTGACTTTTGCCACCACATAGAGTGCATCACTCATCAAACCTAAACTTGACATGTGTAAGCAACCTAACTATCTCAAGTTACATAATAATTGAATTTTGGCCTAATCATGACAAAACATGTGTACTTGACCATTCAACCTCTAAAGCCAAAATTGGCCTTATCACCTAGTGACACCAAGATGCTTGACTAGCAACCTTTATATTACACCTAAAGTCAACATTATAAACTATTCCTAACTATTTTTCACATTTGGGAACATGCTCCACACATGTGAAATGTCCTGACAAGCATAAAATCATAAAATAATCAAGATAGCTTTTTGACAAATTTTCACAAGTTCTAGTTTCATCTCTATTTGAAACTTTGCATCATTGTTACATAGAAAATTATTATCAATTATTCATCATGGATTGAATATGAATAAATGGAGCTCTCTTAGATGGGATTTGAAAAATAATCTCAAGCTAGAACTTTCAAAAGATTCTCCCAACTACATATGAAGTTTGATAATGTTGAAATCCTTTGATGCATATAGCAAAAACTATAGCTTGTCCTCTCATCTAGCCATTATGAGTCATTACATAAAATTTGAGCTTGAAAAGGGCCCTATAAGGATTGCCATGTAGGTTGTCCGAGTTTACAATTTGGGCAGCCAAGTAAATTAAAACTATTTTTTTTTAAAACCATACATGTCAAAGAAAGGGAGAATAAAGAGAGTGAGAAATTTTTGGAAAAATGCAAAATAGAAGTGAAAGGGTTACAAATTTCCTGGCAAATTTTTGTAATATGCACATCTAAAATAGGGCAGGAAAACATATTGAATTCTAGAACATAGAAAGGAGAGGAAGGGGGGGGGGGGGGGATTTTATGAGAGAGGGGAGGGAGGGGGCGTGCCCCAAGAAGGAGGGGTGTGCCCCCTTGAAAAGACACCTGCCCCCTCCCCCGCTCTTTTCTCTCCTTTCTATGTTCTAGAATTAAATTTCTTTTCCTTCTCTATTTTAAATGTGCATGTTAAAAAAATTTGCCCCATATTTTTTTGCAAATTTCTACTCAACGTAAAAGTAGACATGTACTTTTATTATCGGTCAAAAGAAAGCTTCAAATGTTGAAAAAAATTAAAAAACATCTTTCTAATCCAAAATTCCTGCAATGATGAAATTATGGAGTTTTTAGGATAGAATTGGACAATTATCTTTAGTTGTAACTTCCAAAGATTCTCACGAGCACATATTAAGCTTGCTAATGTTCACTTCTTTGCAATGTGTTTAGAGGCACATTGGAGGGATATGATGGTGAGTTTTCTCATTAAGTTATGGCAATGACAAGACAAAAGGTCTAGCCATTATTTTGTATGATATGCAAATGGACACACATTATTGAGCTTTATGTATGTCGAGAAAATTTTACTCAAAATATGTTCGGTCCATGAACATCGTTGGATGACATAATTTTGAAGTTTTATCAAACATACATACTCGTATCTATTATGTTATAGGTAACCGTGGTTTTAAAACTCAATCACAACCATTGATTATATATACAATGTGAGCCAACACACATTATGTAAATTATATCTTCTCGTCTGGCTTGAGGAGAGGACTTGATAATAATCTTAATAATTTGCAAAGGAGTGAATATTATCTCATTCATAAACTCTAGCACATATATTTTACTTTGGTTTGTTTTGCCTTGATGGCCACATCTAGAAAAAATGACATAATCACAAAGTGGCCAACATGGAAGGTGGCGAATGCCCATATTGCATTAATGTGGGAGACTTTTAAGCCTCTGTGTGGCCATACTAGAAACTATAAATGGCATAACTATTAGCCATGAGTATATAACTTCATGCACCTAAACCATCAAGACAATAGTAAGGTTGATGCGTGCTTTCTAAAGATGGTGTAGTAGGGCTACATTCTCATCCAATAGTGCACAACCCTCTATCATGGTGAAGATATTCATGACACAACCATTCTACATCATTGGGACTTGTGTAGAATATAGTTTTTCGTGGTTGCATCGTGGTGGGACCATGAATACTATGGAAACTATATCTCATCCAAGTGGCTTTGTCCTGGATGCTTCTTAGTATGGGCCCATGAATGCTATGGCAGAACTAGTGTGCTCAATCATGGATGAGTCCATGATTGAGCATGCTTTTTCATATAAGTCCACGAGTGCCATCGCATATGATTGAGCATGCTTTTTCGTATGCGTCCATGAACACCATGGCATATATTGCTTACCTAGGTGGCTCCGTCATGGATGCCTTTGGTGCTATCAACCCGGGACGATATAGAAGGATGCACGTGAAACACCAAATCTAAAGCTCCTTACGAAGGACTTGAGAGTAGGTACTTTGATTTTGGATGTCCTCGTAAGAAAGCAACATGATTACAATAAAAGAAACAAGGTCATTTAATTGAGTCATAGGTGAATATTTGCTCTTGATTTTGTTACCTATGTACTTAAAAATAGCTCCATCTTAAAGGATGAAGTTTATTTGGTGGTACTACTTTGTAAAACACAAGTAAATCCCCCCCCCCCCCAATTTTTAAATGGAGAGTAGCCCAATCTAGAAAATCATGTGCTAATGTACTATTGCTACAACTATTTCTTTCCAAGATCTTTTGTCTATACGGTTTTCTTCATTCTATCTTCATTGATCAAGATAGTAAGCTCATATCAAGCTCTAGGACAAAATTCATGCATATTTTCAATATTCCAACTCTCATGGACATGTGCTATCACTCTTATCATTAGGGGAATTTTGAGCTCCAAAAGGACCTTATAAGAATTCGTGCAAACATCCCTTTTGTATTATTAAAATATTATAACAATATTTTCAACTAATGCATTTGACTTGCCATAACTTTTTAATCGTAGCTTAGAAGTATGTCATGTTACATATCACTGGACAACGCTCTTCTTCCAACACACCAAACTTCGCTGAATTCCGACTTACCACTAAAAAGTTATGCCAGTTTTAATGTGGAAAAAAAAAAGCTACGTTACTTAGATTTCAAATTTGAGTGGTCCATGTGTAAGAAAAATTGGACAAAGCATATAAAGAAAATATTTACAAAGGGTCTTTTTTGGTTTTAGAAATCCTCTAATGATTAATGGAAAGTTAAAGAATTATCATTGCTATGTGTGATTTTACTATGGTTAATAGGAAAGCCTAGATTTTAAATTAGAGATTAGTTAATAGATTGAAAGGATTTCCTTCCAACAAAACACACATGATTCATGACAAGTTGAAACCCAAGTATATAGGCAAGCTATACAAACATTTCAATGTAGGACCATAAAATGTGACAAACAAGAGAGATCATGCCTACTTCATCAGAAGTAAAGCATGCTTCATCACACAAAAATTTACATCAAGAGCCAGTTCCGATTGACTCACAAATTGTTGTGTCGTTGTCAAGATAGTACACATAGGTCATGGATCAACATATGCTATCCGTGACAATGCCACCAAGAGACATATCTTTTGACACTTTGAGTCTTGGATTAACAAAAGATTTGATAAATTTGTAGCAATCGATAATATAATTTCTAGAATGCCTTGTAGATGTTTTTCTTTTTTTATCTTTGCAGATTTCGATTCTTTAATGAATTATATTCCACTATTGCATAATTTGTTATCTTAAACAAGTTTGCTGATAGTTCTAGTTTTATCTCTATTTGAAACTTTGCATCATTGTTACATAGAAAACTATCATCAATTATTCATCATGGATTGAATATGAATAAATGAAGCCCTCTTAGATTGGATTTGAAAAATAATCTCAAGCTAGAACTTTCAAAGATTCTCCCAACTACATATGAAGTTTGATAATGTTGAAATCCTTTTATGCATATAGTGGAAACTATAGCTTGTCCTCTCATCCAGCCATTATGAGGCATTACATAAAATTTGGGCTTGAAAAGGGCCCTATAAGGATTGCCACCTAGGTGTCCGAGTTTACAATTTGGACAGCCAAGTAAATTAAAACTAATTCTTTAAACCATACATGTCAAAGAAAGGGAGAATAAAGAGTATGGAAATATACAAAATAAAAGTGGAAGGGTTGCAAGTTTGGGGCAAATTTTTGTAATATGCACATCTAAACTAGGGAAGGAAAAATATTTAATTCTAGATCATAGAAAGGAAGGAGAGAAAAGGGGGGGGGGGGGGGGGGGATAACATTTTATGAGAGAGGGGAGGGAGGGGGCATGCCCCAAGAAGGAGGGGCACGCCCCCTTAAAAAGACAAACACCTCCCCCCCCCCCCTTCCCGGCTCTTTACTCTCCTTTCATATTCTAGAATGAAATTTCTTTTCCTTCTCTATTTTAAATGTGCATATTAAAAAAATTTGGCCCAAATTTTTGGGCAGATTTCTACTTAACGTAAAAGTACACATGTACTTTTATTATTGGTCAAAGTTAAGCTTCAAATGTTGAAAAAAAAAAATTAAAAAACATCTTTTTAAAGGGCCCTTTTTGAATCCAAAATTCCTCTAATGATGAAATTATGGAGTTTGTAGGATAGAATTGGACAATTATCTTTAGTTGTAACTTCCAAAGATTCTCACGAGCACATATTAAGCTTGCTAATGTTCACTTCTTTGCAATGTGTTTAGAGGCACATTGGAGGGATATGATGGTGAGTTTTCTCATTGAGTTATGGCAATGACAAGACAAAAGGTCTAGCCATTATTTCGTATGATATGCAAATGGACACACATTATTGAGCTTTATGTATGTTGAGAAAATTTTACTCAAAATATGTTAGGTCCATGAACGTCATTGGATCACATAATTTTGAAGTTTTATCAAACATACAGACTCGTATTTTAAAGATTATATATGTGAGGGATTTTTATTACTATATTGAAAATTACTTCTAATCAAACTTATATAAAAATTAGATCTTGCTATTATAGGTAACTGTGTTCTTAAAACTCAATCACAACCATTGATTATATACAATGTGAGCTAACACACATTATATACATTATATCTTCTCATCTTATTGAACCACAATTAAGGCTTGAGGAGAGGACTTAATAATAATCTTAATAATTTGCAAAGGAGTGAACATTATCTCATTCATAAACTCTAGCAAATATTTTTTACTTTGGTTTGTTCATGGCCACATCTAGAAAAATCGACATAATTACAAAATGGCCAACATGGAAGGTGGGTGAATGCCCATATTGCATTAATGTGAGAGATTTTTAAGCCTCTGTGTGGCCATGCTAGAAATTATAAATGGCATAACTATTAGCCATGAGTGTATAATTGCATGCACCTAAACCATCAAGACAATAGTAAGGTTGACGCGTGCTTTCTAAAAGATGGTAATTCCAATCACAACTCCACCTGCCCCTATTGAAGGGTGCTAGTACTATCTATGTAATGACTATGTGTGAACACAAACATTACTAATATCAACAAGATGAGCATGGTGTGCACTTTGAACACTATATTCTCGATGCTTGGTCATGCTCCTAGGCCACAAATGATGCTTTGTGGCGGTCTCATGATAGGAAAGTATTTTGCACTACTATCGAGGGTGTAGTAGGGCCACACCCTCATCCAATAGTGCACAACCCTCTATCATGGTGAAGATATTCAAGACACAACCATTCTACATCATTGGGCCTTGCGTAGAATATAGTCCTTCGTGGTTGGGGCCATGAATACCATAGAAAATATATTTTGTCCAAATGGCTTTGCCGTGGATGTTGCCAAATATGGGCCCATGAATGCTATGTCAGAACTAGTGTGCTCAATCATGGATGAGTCCATGATTGAGCATGCTTTTTCATATGAGTCCATGAGTGCCATCGCATATGATTGAGCATGCTTTTTCGTATGAGTCCATGAATGCCATGGCATATATTGCTTACCTAGGTGGCTCCGTCATGGATGCCTTTTGGTACTATCAACCTGAAATGATATAAAAGGGTGCACATGAAACACCAAATCTAAAGCTCCCTATGAAGGATTTGAGAGTAGGTCCTTTGATTTTGGATGTCCAGAGGTAGAGAGCGGCTTCTCAACTATCCTCATAAGAAAGCAACATAATACAAAAAAAGAAACAAGGTCATTTAATTGATTCAAAGGTGAATATTCTCTCTCTTGCTTGTAATCATTTGTTATAACAATGTCCTCAGCTCATTGATAGATGTGATGCATTTGTCTACCATCATGTATCTTATGTACAACATATGATCTAATCAATCTTGGGCTTGATTTTCATTGATGTCAAGGAGCTGTATCTAGCAAGCAAGTCCAACTGCAACTATCATGGCAACACATGCAATTGGCCTATCAAGTGTAATCATTGGCCTAACATGTCTGCTTATAATACATCAGTTTTTTGACTTGGGTGTTGATGGCGATTACGTCAGTTGTGTACCCTTGTGCAGCAAGCCTTTGTCGGGGATATCTTTGACACAACATCTTGAACCTGCATTACAATGGCTCATCAATAACACCCCAACCAATGGCACCCAAAAGCATACAACTGCTAATGCTGGTGGCAACAAATTTTACTTACAAGCGCACTGCTACAATCAGCCACCTGAATTATGTAGTGCGATGCTCAATTACATCCAGCAAGTAATGCTCAAGAATTGTCCCAAGTCCGCTACGTCCCAAGCACAAGGAAAGGATGCTGAAGGAAATGTTCTTGCAGATATGCTTTGGAAGAGGAAGTAATGAATGGATAGTTGGGGGTGAATGGTCAAAACACTCTAAGGACTCATAGATTTCATTTTTAATAGGTTGATTATGTTTTCAAATGTAAATTCTCTTTCGTAGTGGATTGCAATCATGTTAAAATAGACAAATTATCCATTATGGAAGAAGCCCTTGTAGAATATTATATGCCAAGCTCCTTCCGTAATAAGTAAAGAATCTAACTCAAAGTGAAGGAGCTTGTGATATGTTTGAAGTGCATTACATCTTGCAAATAATTTCATTCCTCCGAAAGGTACATTTCAAGCTTTGTGCATGTGCATGAAATCTTTTATGAAGAACGTAAAATAACATGTAAAGTAGATTTTCCACCTCATAAAAACTCAAAATCTATGGCGTGTACAATTGTAATGTAAATTTCCAAGACAATAATTTATGTCGAAGAAAAGTGTTTTCAATAGACCAATTTGTTTGTACTCATTCACGGTTTCCAATCTACAGAGTGGACCCAGTAGAGAAAGAAAAAAGCTTATTAGATAATTTAGATCAAATTCCAAAAAATGATCAAATGGTAAACCACTCTTCCATCTCTAATGGAATAAGGACATGTGGACACAAGTATGAAGAACTAAGAAGAAATACGTGAACACTTGTCGACTAACTCAGACTGGTGTCAGTCAAATTGATGTACTACATTGCATTATCATTATTTATTATGAACCAAATAATGTGTGTTTAGAATCTCATTTTAGATAAACAATCCATTAGAGCTTTTTATTTTAAAGTTTCATCAACGAGGGCTCCTTGGTTTGCTGTCCAAAAACTACAACCGACTTTTTTTGTAGGAAAAAAATGAGTCTTATTATTACGTGCTAGATATTTTGGGTCTCTTAATGAAGGTGAAATATCCATTATGTAAGTTTTGAGTTAAGAGATGATAACACATTGCAAATTGTCAAATATTAGATGGTGTGAGAAATTTTTTATCACCTGGTTTTTTCTTTTGTCCCTTTGTTTATTTCATAATTTAGGAAGTTAGTACTATTTTTGTAATTGTTCATGTCCATGGCATTCATGGCCCCACCACGATGCAATCCACATAGGACTATATTCTATACAAGGCCCAATGATATAGAATGGTTGTGTCATGGATTCTCACAT
>MU832154.1:0-84558 GCA_029204225.1 Diphasiastrum complanatum | reverse complement strand
TTTAGGGCTTAGGATTTAGGGCTAAGGGCTTAGGGCTCAGGGCTTAGAGTTTTGGATTTCGAGTTTAGGGTTTAGGATTTAGAGTTTAGGAGTTTAGGGCTTAGGATTAAAGGCCAATGGTTTAGGGTTTAGGGTTTAGGTTTTAAGGCTTAGGGTTTAGGGCTAAGGGCTTAGAGTTTAGGGTTTATGGTTTATGGTTTAGGGTTAGGGTTTAGGGTTTAGGGTTAAGTTCCAAGGACTAAGAGGTTAAGGTCAAAGGACCAAGGATCAAGGGTTTAGGATTTAGGGCTAAGGGTTAAAGGCCAAGGGTTAAAGGTTAAGGGCCAAGGGCGAAGCACTAAGGGCCAATGGTGAAAGGCTAAGGGCCAAGGGCCAAGGATCAAGAGCTAAGAGTTAAGGTCCAAGGGCCAAGGTGTAAGGGCTAAGGGATATAGAGCTAAGGGGCCAAAGGGTCAAGGATAAATGGCTAAGGACCAAGGATTAAAGGACAAGGGTTAAGGGTTAAGGGCCAAGGGCCAAGGGAGAAGGAGACGAGGGTAAAGGTTTAAGAGGTTAAGGTCCAAGGGCAAGGGTCTAAGGGTTAAGGTCCAAGAGACAAGGGTTAAGGGCCAAGGTTTACGGGACAAGGGTTAAGGGCCAAGGGCAGAGGAGAGGAGAGAGAGAGAGGAGAGTGAGGAGAGAGGAGGAGAGAGAGGAGAGGAGAGAGATGAGAGAGAGAGAGAGAGAGAGATGAGAGAGAGAGAGAGAGAGAGAGAAAGCTTTATTAACGTCTTTTGGGCACCTGTGGGTTTGTGAATTGGGTTTCACATTGGGCATTTTATAGCCCCCAGAGTTTGTTAGGATCTGAGTCATGTGAAGTAGAGTTTAGCAGTTAAGAGTTTAGGGGCTAGTGACCCAAATTTTTGTACGATCTTGATGTGAAAAGGGGGGCTGATCCTTTTTGGCAAAAGTACGCAGGATGTGATATAATGATCGAAATTGCCGTGTGGCGCTTATGCTTTTTGCTATTGTAGTTTGCATTGATCATTCTGTCTTTCTGATGTGATTGAGTTGATTGATTTGACTGTGTAAAGTAAAATTAAAAGCTAGATTCTTTGTCCTTGTTCTAATCATGTCTCACCAAGGTTACGGGCCCACACGTGCGACCACTGTGGATTCGAGAAAGATCGATTGAAAGAAAGCTACAAGTAGCGAAGGATGGAGAATCGGACAGAAATCAGAACCATAAAGAAGCTGGAATGAGCGTCGGGGTATTCACTCTAGAGATGGAAAATGAGGATGATCCTCATGGAGAAAATGCTGTGGGAGATTGTGGAGGGATCAAAGAAGAAGCTGCAAGTAGAAGCGGAAGGAGTTCCGATCGATGAAGGAGCAGGGAAGCTGTTTGACATGCATGAGCATAAAGCTATGATCAGATGATGGGAGAGACGCCAATAGCGCAGATGTAGGATGTGACTATAGCCAAGGAGGTGTAGGACACGCTGAACAACATATATGAAGGAAAAACCGTCACCAACATCCTGTTGTTGCGAGGAAATTAGCAATTGCAAGGATGGCAGAAGACGATCCTTTGAGTGTGCATTTGAAAAAAAATAAAGAGCATAGCCAGACAATTAGAATCGGCAGGAGCACCAGTGGAAAAAAACGCATTTGGTTTTCACCATATTAGGGAGCCTGCCGACATCCTATGAGCCGCTGATCACGATACTGGAGGGGTGCAAAGTGGAGGATTTGGAGATCGGCTATCTGACTCAGAGGTTGCTCCAGGAGGAAGAAAGAAGGAAGAGCATGCCAGGGACCGATGAATATGCTCTGATAGGTAGACTTGCATAGACAAACCTGGCACATAAGTAGGAATCAGGAAAAAGGATTGGAGGCACGAGTCAAGAATAGGAGGAGAAGCCTGGAAACTCAGAATGGTGAAACAAGAAATCCAACTATCTTGACAAGGCATAGAGGAGAAAGAACATGGTCAGCTATTATTGCAACATCATAGGCCACATAGGCAGGGGAACGCAGGAAGAAAGCGGAGGACATGCGGAAGCGTAGAAAAGCCCAAGCGAATCTGGTTGAGGCAGAAGAAAAGGAGAAGAACATCGCGCTTATGGTAAGGGTATGAAATGAAGGATATGGGAGAAATACATTACTGCTTGGGAATTCAAGTCAAGAGAGACAGAGAAAAAGGGGTGACCTAGATGGGGCAGAAAAAGTTCATAAGATACATCGTCAAGAAATTCAGAATGCAAGAAGCACTTATGAGCACCCCTTTAGATCCAAGCATTAGGTTGAGCTTGGAGATATGCCCTACAAGTCAGCAAGAGAGGGAAGAGATGTGCCAACGTCCTTATAGGGGATTGGTAGGATCATGATGTATGACATGATAAGCACCCGGTCATTGCAACGACAATGACGAAGCTCAATCAATTTCTAACGGATACAAGTGAAGAACACTGGGAGGCAGGTAAGAGGGTGATCAAATACCTGAAGGAAACCAAGGATTTTGGACTGGTATTTAGGAAGACAAACAAGGTGGTGCTAGAGTATGCTGATTCAGACTGGGTAGGGGATCAAGATGACAGGAGGTCCACAGGCGGATATGTATTCATGGTAAGAGAAAGATGTGTGAGCTGGAACTGTAAGAAATAGGCATCAACGACACTGTCATCAACTGAAGCCGAGTACATGGGGGTCTGTCATGCTGCAAAGGAATATGTTTGGATGAAGAACCTGATGGACGAATTGGGTGTCATAGCTGATGAGATGTAGTTGCTAAATGATAACCAAGGCTGCTTGTTCCTGAGCAAAAATGAAGGCCCATCGCAATATAGCGAGGCGAGCGAAATCCTCGATGCATGCAACTACGTCTATCGAATTCAGACCAACTTGGACAGATCAAAGTCTGCCTTACTTGATCACAACTTCGAAGTCACCGGATCGACAAGATTGATTCCATAGCCATGCACAAAATATCTTGATTATAGATTAAGCTTTGCGGAAGCATTTTAGGTGAGGTGATTAGAATGACAAATCAACGTATGCTATCAGTCACATGAATAGTTTAATCTACAAATAAGTTTATCTGCGAGTATAAATCTATCTGAACATAAATGAAGTAAGCATTCAGCATACACGATCTATATTACTTGGAACATTGATATATTTAGTCGTGTAGAAAATACAGTCTGAATGCAGATAGAGTCACGTTCTTCCTGAGACGATACTATGTGATAACAAAGAGAAAGAACAAAACAATTGTGCTCTGGATGTTCAGTGTTTGTGGAGCTTATCCATGGAGCTTAGCCGAAGCAACTGATAAGTCGATGTATATATACACATGGTTAACTGATTAAAAGAATAAGTCGACAAGTTGGACTCCTCGATATGTCGGCCAAGTCGGGCTTCCCCGATATGTCGGCAGTCGTTAGAACATTGTCATCAATTTCTTTGTATTTCTACAGACTATTAGAAAACAAGTGTATTTATGTAGAGTATGCGACTATACAAGTATTTACAACAGCTAGTGAATGGATCTAGATTAGCAGAGATATAGGGATGGAGAGCATAGAAATCCAACAACCCCCCCTAATATGGATCCTTGAATGCCTTAATTTGTAAATTCAAGATAGCACAAAAATTCTTGTGTGCTTCTTGATTCAATTTCTCTGCCATGTATTGGGTCTGCAAAATTTCAGACTTACCTCCTTGTTGAGTATCTTGTTTTTGATGTAGTGATATCTGATTTCGACGTGCTTGCTCCTAGAGTGAAATCCAGGACGGATTGATAATTCAATAGCACTCTGATTGTCAGATTGTATCATTGTTGGAACAGACTATCTGAGACCAATATTGGATAGTAAATTTCTCAACCAAATTGTCTCTTTGGTGGCTTGAGACGCTGCAATGTATTCAAATTTTGTAGATGACATTGCAATGGAGGTTTGTTTTCGATTGTTCCAAGATATTGAATCATTGTTGAACAAGAAGACAAATCAGGAAGTCAATTTTTCAGTGTCGATATCGCCTGCCCAATTTGCATCGGTATATCCATGAAGAATATGGACATTAGATGGATTATCATCACCATAGCAGATACAAAAGTCAATAGTAGCTCATACATATCTAATTACTCTGATAAGAGCTTTCCAGCGAATCATGCCAGGATTGGTCATGTACTGACTCAAGGAACTGATGGCGTATGCAAGATTTGTCTTGGTCGAGATCATTGCATACATCAGGGACCTGATAATAGAGTTGATATGGGTATCCCTTCATTTCAACCTTATCCTCATTGGTCTAAGGGCATTGCTCCTTGGATAACTTCAGACCTCGATCCATGGGATTATGTATAAGCTTGCAATTCATGAAATTGAATTTCATCAGCAGATTATAGAAGTACCGCTATTGGGTGATATAGAGAAGTCTTTGACTTCTATCTCAGTGGATTTGAATCCTGAGACAATAGTGCGCTTCTCCAAGATTTGTCATCTCGAAGTCTTGGGAGAGACATGTACAAATTATTAATGTGGAAGAATCAGTTCTTGTTGATGTTCAAGTAGTTACTCGGAATAAAGATAAGGGTAAAGAGGTACGAAATGATGTGTTGATCGATGATATTGATCAAGTTATACATCTCATAGTGATGTGGATCAGATGGCAAATGTCACCGAGGAGGTGTTGCAACAACTTCAAAGGCATCAAGGACCAAATTCTTTCTCGGAGTTAGTTGACAGTGTTGCACACCAAATTTTGTTCACTTTGTTAGCAATTATAAGTTTCAAGTGACAGTGGGCCAGCTAATTGAGATTGCTCCCTATTTAGCAGATTTTATACGTGCTAAATTGTCGAGGTCCAGCAGCCTCATGTGATGTCTTTGACACAATTTAATACTATTGTACAACTTGTGGAACAAGATATTGTTCCTACATTAGAGATTGTGATTCAAGATATTAAAATTTATGGTGTATAGATTGATGGTGGTGTAGGCATTAACATTATGTCTGAGGACATGTACAAAACTTTGATTAATTTTAGAAAAGCCAGTTGGTAATTCACATGATGAACCAAACGCGAGATTCTCTGGTGGAGGAAATATGCAATGTTCTTGTTCAAATTAAAGGAATGATGTTTTTATTGAATTTTGTTGTTATGCATTAACCAACTGGACCCAATGTTTATCCAGTATTGTTAGGATGACCATGGTTGAGAGGTGCTAAAGTTGTTCATGACTAGGCCACTCACTTAGTTAGTATTCCATTGAAGGTTGTAGAATTCAGTTGCAAACACACCAGGGAAGAATCTCATTGGAAATCCATCCTGTTGATTTAGACTTGGGAGGGTCCATACCATTGTGGATCAGCTGTCCCGTATTCGTACATGCATGATTGAGGAAGGTGTTGATGAAATGTCTGATGCGCATTTATTTGCATTAGAACCAATTATGAATTCCTGGTACGCGAATCCATTTAGTTTTTTTGACAGTGGGTAGTTTTCCGATCATTTTAAAACATCTCAACATTGTCGATTGGATCTGCGGGTGGGCATTTAGCCTCCAAGATCACAGTACAAAAAATTTTCCAAGCTGGATTTTGGTGGCCGACGATTTGGAAAGATGTTGCTGCTTATTGCAGAAACTATGACGCTTGTCAACAACAAAGGTGAAATTCAGTCCTATGAAATCAAGGCATTTAACAGATGGCACAATGGGAGATGCGCTGATTGGCGATTCCACTAGAGACCAGATTGATGGGGCAAAAGCTCAGCAGATTGTTGCAGATGGGATTCTACAGACAGAAAGTTGATACCACTATAGTTGAGAGAGAGTCTTCTTTTGCTGATGATGAGGCATTGAGGAATTTTCTATAGCAAACGAGTGTTTTTTTACCAAGATTAGCTTATGATATGTAGTTTGTACGCCATTATTATCAGTTATTAGAAGAACATGCAACAAACTGGCATCAGTTGTACTTACAAAAGATTGAACAACTGAAGAATGTCGAAGAGGATGGGCCTAAGTTGCGCCAGAGTCAGAGGCGAGTGTCTAAGTATTACGGTTGAAAAAAAAGTTGAAAGGGCAACAACAAGAAAATAAGATATTGAAATATCGTAATGTTGCTTATTTAGCACATTACAAAATCGCAACACACACGGCTCAGATGGGTAAAAACCGGGGCAATACGAAAAAGACTTGTTTAAAGCTCAACTGGATGGCATTATAGTTGGGAGACCTATACAAATTAATCGTGTAGGATTGAAATAACATAGAACATTCTGACAAAAATATATATTAGATTTATTGATTGAAGAACAAAATTTGTTGAGGAAAGAACATTTTCAATTGGAGATGGAACTTGTCAGTACATCGGGCTATTTGCCATTTCCATTTTTGTTTTGTCCCAATAAATATCACATTTCTCACCTTACACAAATTGTCAAAAGTCCTAATTCTGGAGAACATTCGAAGGTTCACGCACCTGATATAAAAGGCCATTGCGTTTGGTTGAAGATGCATATCCAAGGTTGAGTACATTTTCCATCCACTAATGTTAATCAAGTTCATCAAAAAATTATTTGTTTGAATGTTTAATCTCAAATATTTTAATGAGGCACATGAATCAAACTCACAATATTTTCTTTGAGCCTTATATTCTTCTAACATGGATCTTAAATGAGACAATGGTGTAAGCTTGACTTGGGTAGAAGACACATGAAGCAAAAAGTTGAACCCCTTCAAGACATAATCATGAGTATTATTTATTCCACAACTATATATTCTCAATTTTATTAATTTACTTTTATATTGATACTGAAAACTGGTGTCATCAATATTAGTTATGTAATGTTCTGTCTCATTTGAAGCCTTATTGTAATCTAAAACATCATATTTGCATCGCGTTAATGACATATTTGGATTTGGTGCATATAATTCTTCAACAATAAAACATTGCAAAAGAGAATGTCGTCTCTCTCTCTCTCTCTCTCTCTCTCTCTCTCTCTCTCTCTCTCTCTCTCTCTCTCTCTCTCTCTCTCTCTCTCTCTCTCTCTCCAATTTGCAAAACATTATAGAACTAAATACATTTTTGCCTTGCATAAAATGATCGATGTTTCACATACTTCAAGAATTGACCCAACTATATATGGAAGCAAATATAGTCCAAAGTTCCAAAATTCATGCATCTTGCCTTACAAATTACATATGATTACTATATGTGTATGTACTCACAAATCATATAGGACAATGAAATGTAATACAAAAAGACAAAAATTGTATTCTCTTTTAGTGGTTTGAAGTGAGAACTATGAAAGATATTGTATGTGACTTTTAAATGGGTAAATAATAAATTCATCACATATATGTTCTCTATGGTCCAAGAACAAAAAGTTCAAGCATAAAATTTTCTAAGACAAGGATGTGCCTTGAAAATGAATAGGATGGTTTGATTTTACTCATGGGTGCAATGAATTTATTCTCCATAATGCTTGTAGAAAATATGGCATCAAGCTTCTAGAATAATCTAATAAATGCTAAAAACTAAGAATTATGAGATTATGTGCCTCAAACATAACATAGAAGTTAAATTTAATGTTAACTGGCCAAATGATTGGTTCTAAGGCCATGGATCTTTATGGTCAAAATTGTTGACTACAAAGTTCTAACTTGCAATCAAAATTAAGTAGGTTAACAAGGGATATTCCTAATTAGGCCCATGAGACTATGGCTGAACTTACATTTGAATTTGAAAAAGAAAGAGAACAATCGTTTGCCAATTTTTTGAAATAGTGGCATTTTGGAACTTTCTTAGGCTAGGGGTTTAGCCATTATTGGAACTCTTTTGGAAGAGTGAGAATCAAGAAGTTTCATAATTGAAGTGGGTAATCATTTTATTGCACAAATTAGTGTGGCTTGAATGTTGGGAGGAGTATGGTAGCTTATGGTGGTCAATGTACGTAGGCCTCTTTTTCTTTAAAATATGTTATTGATTAGCTTGCATAGTGGATCTATAGTTGATGGGCACTTGGGAGATATGAATGCCCATGCACACAAATGTAAAGCTTCATAATCACAAATCCAAAACTATTATAGCTAAGCTTATCCCCAACTAGATTGGTGTAACCAAATACTTTTGAAATCTATTCGAGCCTTGAAAATTTACTCTTATAAGGACCTTGCAAATTGTAGGTACATTTGACATATTACTCCATCAAGTGTATATTGTCTTGGAATCAAGTCATAGAAAAACTCACATGCCAGCATTGTAAGTTTTCAATGTTATATCTAGGCTAGGATATCACTCCAGACTTTCAACGGGCACTTGA
Source organism: Diphasiastrum complanatum (assembly GCA_029204225.1). Lineage (NCBI taxonomy): Eukaryota > Viridiplantae > Streptophyta > Lycopodiopsida > Lycopodiales > Lycopodiaceae > Diphasiastrum > Diphasiastrum complanatum. The sequence continues at coordinate 76,245 of MU832154.1, read as the reverse complement.
GGCCCATTACATCACGTAGCTAGTCCCAACATCTTGGTAGCAAAAGGTGTTGAGAATTCATTTGTTTGTGCTTATATTCAGCATTTTCACAACTTTGGATAATTGCTTTGAAGAATATTATTTTATCCCCAACCAAAAGTTCCAACTTACATTAATGGATAAGATACTAATCTATTGTACACACACTACAAAGCTACCCAATCATTCTCATTTCATTCTACACTTGGAACAATAGTTAACCACAAAGTGACTTCAAGACATGCATCTTGCCTTTTATCCAATCACGTAAATCTCAACCTTGGAGTCCACATTGCATATGCACTTTGAACAACTCATCTCCAATACCATCCGGTGAAACATGAAAGATGAATACAAGAGGATAAAAAAGGTTGTGGATATTGAGAAGGAATAGACATACTGCATGTGCTTAAAGGAGCACATTCAATCAATGTATGACTTCAATCAACAAACATAGTTCTTGGACCAGCAAATACCTCTCATGACTCCAAGTGACCAAACATGATAGCACATTGCCACTACAAGAAATCCCAACTATAAAAGCTCTCATTTCTTTGTATTTTGTGTGCTTCAAGCTCATTCGTCAAATTAAAATTCACAGTTCTTTCCAAAAGGTTTTTGAGAGTAGAGTAAGAATAAAGTGAGAGAGACAGAAAGAGTGTGCAGATGAGAATGCTTGATGTAAATTTGAGTGTTCTATTCCTTTGTGTCTTTTTAATTGTTCCATGTATTTTGATATGATACTAGGATGGACTCTCTAAATTTGTTTTAATGGTGAAAGAATCTGTGGAAGAAAATGTTCATGATCTTGAATATGAGTGCCCCTTTTTTCGGTTTCTATTTACTAGGTATTGTGTAGCACATAGCCTTGATATCTATGTAGGTGAAGGTCCTACATCATCCCTATACATTCAATGGATGATCGTGACACAATGGTTTGAGGCGATTGAAGTAGCTTTGCACGCACATCGTGTCTTGAAGCTATTTTTCATCAACTAAACTCTTGTCTTTCTATCTCGTTGGTGTTAGTTGTATCATGGAGAGGGCATTATACTACATAGGTAGGTAGATTACTTTTTCTTCATGTAAGTGGGCCATCAAGCCATATGATTTGAGAGAATGGTGAAAGTGGCTACAATAATCATGACAATAAATGATAATTTTCCAAGAGTAAAAATGTGAACATTGGAAGTCAATTTAAAAGGATCATGTTGATGAGAGGGCACATTTGCAAAGGTATATTTAATGCTTGTAGCTAGACATTGGTGCAAATGTTGGCACTTGCTTCTATGCAACATTGTTGAAGCCATGTGGACAACATTGGATTAGAGCAAAAATATGTAAGAAATCCAAAATAAATTTGGGAATCATCCAAGCATGAAGTTTCTTAAAACAAAAAACACAACAATAGTAAAAATTAAAAAAAATTGGGACAATACCAATAGCAACTACAAAAATAAGGAAGTAAAATATTTGCATTATAACACATTGAAAGTTTCAAGCATAAAGCTATTTAGTAAGGACAAATCAATGTTGTGGGTGTCAAATCCAACCAGAAAACTATGATATAAAAGATAGAGACTATATGATATTAGAGCCAAGTTAATATTTTATCTATAGAGAAAAATGAAAACCTAGGCCTAAGTGAATGAAGAGTAAAAACAGATCCTCAGGCACATTTGTGATCATCTACGAGAATGATAATGAATTTGAGGAGATGCAGCATAGCTCCAAATTTGAGCCCCATGAGAAAACACCACTACAAGAATGAATAATAGAAATTCAATACTATTAGAAGGGGGTCAAATGGTGGTATTGATAAACATCTCATGGAATGCCTTTACGGATTCCATTTAGGTAGGATCTTTCATTTGAATAATATTGGTAGTACTCACATTTTTTTAAAGTAAATCTCTTCAAAGTTATGGCTTGGCATTGTTAGATATTGCAAATGAAAGTACCTCTAACAAATGGATCCTTTTTTGTTTGTAGTAAGATCACACCAGTTGAGAAGAGAGCATGCATAAGATAGTGCACAAACTTTTTATACCTAGATTCATTGTGTAAAGTTTATCACCATTTGCTTGTTAAGAAGAACGATGTGCATTGGCTATCAAGCCCTTAGAGGATAACCCATCAAGAAGATATATCATACTCCTAGAATTGATGCTTTATTAGATGCATGAAAAGTAGCGAGTGTTTTAATTGGAATGGATATGAAAAAATAAAAATTAATTGTAGAAAATAAAGAGCAATAATCAACTAAACAAGCTTTGCGCACAAAAAAACACTCCACACATTTGTAAACTCTTTACTACATGCATTCCACCAAACCCTATACATAGAGATTTCTTAAGGTTAACCATGCAAGACTTGGTTAGCCATTATGGGACACGTGTCTCAGTGAGTTGGCCATCTTGCAGCCAATACATTACACTACATGCTATATTAAAGTCGCTAAGTAAGTTGCTTCAAAAAATAATATACTAAAGTCCTCAACATTTGATAAATTTGAGCTCTCATTTCTTATACTCTCTTTAGAGCTTAAATTTATCTTACAAATGAAAAGTTTGTTCCTCATGTACTCATACTTCCAGGCTTTGTTAATATGGTTGCTAGCTTTTCTTTGGTCTTATAGTGCGTCACACCAATTGCTTTCGATAGTAGTTTTTGTCTTACAAAATGATACTTGATCTTCATTCTTTTGTGCGTGCATGGAAGACAAGATTTATTGTAGTTGAATGCCGCTAAAACCATCACACAAGATCTGCCCCTGTGGTGGTAGAGGATTCTTGGTGTGGAATTAACCACCCAAGTCCAAACCTTGCCACATGTGGCGGTGTCTGAGAAAAAGAACAAAACTAATAAACTATTGGGAATTTTTTTGATAGGGTATTGGTAAAAAAATTTCAACCAGTGAAGGGCCCACATGGCCTTACATAAGTGATCATGAAATCACCACTTCCAACCTTTGGGGTTGTCATGATCACCTACTCCCCCACCAAGGAGGGTTTCCAAGACTATCATGTACATAAGTGCTTAGAAATGCATTATAATATCCAATGTAAGCGTTGTTGGGCTAAAAAAATTATTACCCTTAAGAATGAATGCGGTTCCCTCTTTGGACCCCTCAAAGTGCTTTAAATAAGGATCCCAAGCCAAAAAGGGCTTAAGTAGACTTAATAAGAGTTAATTGGACTTATAAATGATTAAGTCTTGTTAAGACGTGGGCCTTGCCTATAAATAGATAATAGACATCATTTTGAGTCATCATATGTACTAGCTTTATTATCAGATTTTCAGATTCGATTTTATTGTCTCTTGTCTATGCTGAATTCAATTGTCAATTATAATACATCATTGGCCGTGTAGATCACCCTCTTGTCATCTCCATATGCCAACAAAGAAGTGAAGTACTCTTTGTGAAAGGTCATGTGTGAACTTGCTCCACTATCAATCCACCAAGGATCTAGATCTCCATCATTAGAAAGCATACATGAAGACATCACAAAAGCATCATCATTTGCATCTTGAACATCCAAACCATCATCATCAAGAGTAAGATTACCTTGCTTGTCTCCTTGATCTCTCTTCTTCTTGTAGAACTCACTTGCAAAGTGTCCTTTGATGCCACAATAGAAGCACTTGAGCTTTGATCTATCCTTCTTTTTGCCACTTGAAGAAGCATCCACTTGATCTTGCCCTTTAGACCACTTACTTTTGGTTTTGACCTTGAATTTGCCCTTTGTGAACATATCATCCTCTTTCTTGAAGCCTATATTCTTGATCAATATCTCTTGAAGATCCATCAAACTTGGAAAAGTCTTTTGAATAGCAATACTTTGAACAATGTTAGCATGAGCATCCAACAAGCCATTAAGAATCACTTGAATAAGCTCTCCTTCCTTAATGCTTTCATCACTCCAAGCCAACTCATCATCCAATACTTTCATCCTCAAAACAAAAGTACTTGGACTTTCTTCATTCTTTTTCAAACAAGAAAAGATTTTTCTTAGAGTCAACACTCTAGAAGTAGACTTGGATTCATAAAGCTTCTTCAAAAGCTGACATGGCAAGAGTCTTGTTCACTAGGTCTCCCTGTGTACTGAGCTTTACAACACCCAATTTGGTGTTCTGTAGCCAAAGTTGTGATCATCTGAAGTTTTGCAATTTTGTGAGCAAAATTGGTAGAATTTTGAACTGTTCTGATTGAATGTAAGTCAATTTCCTATTTTGAGGCACTGTGCTTGCATAGAATTTTTGCATGTTGATTCTCAAAGCAATTCTGACATGCATGAGTGGTTTAGATCTATTTTGAGTGGTTATACGCATGTGCTCTGACTGATAGATACAAAACTGGGTTTTATAGCTGACAATTTCCGTAGAACTTGATTTTACGTAAAATTTCGTAAAGGTAAAAAATCAGTTTAATGTCGCATGTCTTGCATGCCTGATGGACATTAATGCTATAGGGTTAAGAATCGAATAGTGAATTGAAGTTTCGATTTCGATTGCTTAATAACTAACAATGGTTTTTTACGAATTTTTGAAGAACGTAAAATTTATTTAAAAAAAATTAGAAGTGCAAAAACTCAAAATTTTTAGTTTTTTCCAGTTTCTTGAACTATCTATGAAGTTGACTAAAAATAGTGATTTGACCATGCTGGAGTCAATTTCAGTCGATTTTGGTCAACTGTGCTTCACTATAAGTTAATCTGATATTAACTAAATTTAGTAATTTCCAGGATAGATAAATCGAGATGGCCGAAGAAACTTCAAATCAAGCTGCAAATCCAGGTGCACCATCTTACATGGTGATTTGTCAACAGTTGAGTACGACACTCAATGATATGAATAATCGTAATCAGATGAGAGATCAACAAATGGAGGTTCTGTTGCTTCAAGTCAAGCTGATGTCTTCTCCCAATCTCGATTTTCAACCGGAGGTTTATGCGGGGGAGAAGAAAGAGAAAAAATCTGAAGTCGTCGAGGATTGGCTGGCCAAGTGGAGAAGTTACTTCAATCTGCACGAAGTTCTTGATGAGAAGAAAATTGAAAGCGTCATGCTGTTTTCACGTAACAAAGTGTCATCGTGGTGGCGAGATTTACCGGTGAAGCCAACTAATTGGGATGCGTTTGAGAAAGTTTTCCAGAAAGCTTTCGTAATTGCTGATGACGTTGACTACTACCCGAAGTTCATGAACTGCAGGATGGGTACAAAGAGTTTAGACTCTTATATCCAGGAATTCATGGACCTATGGAATAGAGTTCCATCATTCGATGCAAAGTTGGCACTTTGACAGTTTGTCCTAGGTTTGCCAACTGACTATCAGAACGAATGCAGGCAAAATGTGCTTCAAAACCTCGAGGATGCATTTCGGATTGCGAAAGCATATGACTTTACAGTGGTGGCATCCAGGAAGCAGTTTGCGCAAATTCTAACCACTTTGAAAACCAAGAAGGATAAGAAGCGCGGTTCAGACCAAGCAAAATATTTTGACGATCAAGCAGCATCAGAACCGAGAAAGCCGAAGAGAAAGAGATTTAAGAAATCTATGTCCCGGGAAAAGGCTAAGCAAGAGAACTTATGTTTCGTATGTAAGAAGCCTGGACATATGATGCAATTTTGTCCAGAAAGGAGGAAAATGTTAGCCCATATGATTGATATCCCAAGATGCAATGGTAAGACTTTGGAAATTAACCTGACTGATTGTGAGTGTGAATGTTCTTTCAGTACTATTTCTTTCTTGCCTAATGAACTCTTCCGTTTAATTGGCACAGTTAAAGATCAAGAAGTGAATATTCTATTGGACAATGGTCAACTCATAATTTTGTTAATTCTCGTCTTGTGTAGAAACTCAACTTGGAAACTGAAGCCAACAATCATAGATATAAAGTTTATCTAGCTTCAGGAGCAGAGTTGGAGACTTGGAACGTAAAAGTCTTGAAGCTCCTAGTTTTGATACAAGGACACACAGAATTAGTTAATTATTCATGTTTTAGGCTCGTACTAATTTAATCTTAGGTTATGAGTGATTATTTAGTAAATCGCCTTCTCTGTTGATTGATTTTGAAAAGCATGTTCTCACTTTCAAGGAGGGTGATAAGGTAGTTATGCTATTTGGTAGTAATTTTGTACGTCCGTTGGATCAGATTTCTATAATTAGTGAAATGGAAGCATTGGATTATTCAGAGTATGAAGTTTTTTCAATATGTGCTATTCTAGTTGTGGATGTTCTTGAAATGAATCTAAATGGTTGTGAATTCTCAGCAATTCTTAACTCAGTAAATTTAGATCATGAACAAGTAGTGAAAGAATAGATCATAAATGAATTTAGGGGTGTTTTTCCATCTGAATTACCTCACGGTTTACCACCGTCTAGGTCAGTAGACCACATGATTGATCCAGATTTACCTTACCTCGTGAGAACGGACGCAAGTGATGTTGCAGTTGGAGTAGTTCTATTACAAATGGATAGGCCACTAGCGTTTTAGAGCAAAAAATTTACTGGTCCTCAGTTGCGTTATACTACGCAGGAAAAGGAATTGTTTGATGTGATCCATGCACTTAAAGTCTGGAGACACTACTTGTATGGTAGTGAGTTTGTAGTGTATACGGATCACCAACCTCTTAAGTATTTTTGTAACCAGCATGATCTTTGGGGGAGAAAAGCTCGATGGGCTGAATTGATGCAAGAATTCGATCATGAAATCCGTTACATAAGAGACAGCTCTAATCAAGTTGTAGATGCTCTTAGTCGGATTGGTGAACTGAACGAGTTGTCATTCACCTAGATTTCTACGGATCTATATATTTTGCTGAGAGGAAAATATGAACCAGACTCCCATTTTGGTCATATTTGGAACATTGTTAAGACCGGAAGAAATATGGACAATTTTGAGTCAGAAACACAGGGGACTCAACTAACTAAGAAAGATAAGAAGATTGTGGGATTACTATTTCGGAATTGGAAAGTTTGTGTACCTGGTGATTGTCGTGAAAGCGAAACTTTAACTTTTTCTTTTTCATTTTCGTGTTCGTATTCGCGAACGATTTTGTGTCTTTGAATTTTCATTTGTGCGGAAGCTTCACAGGAACCTAGACACGCGACTGCACATCACATAACACATTCCATTCTAGCAATCAAGACAGACGACGCAAGACAAGGAGATGCACAAAAATAGAGCAACTGTATTATCAGTTTAATTTTTAGAGCGAGATCGTCAGTGTCTCGCTCGTTGGAGGAATGACACTCTGCTCTTTCGCTGTGTTTAGCTCGTTGGCAGACTTTCATGCACAGCTCTAGTATTTTTCTTTTCTGCTCTACTCGCTACGTCTCTCTCTGTCTCTTACAATTATTCTGTCTATTTTGTTCTCTATATCTTATGATCCAGAAAGGATAGTTCATATCTCCACAGTGTGGAGTTTACAAGATGGCTAAACGCAGAATCACAAGACTAGTTAAGGCTAATTAACTAATCAGTCACTCTCCGTTGTTGCCACTCATTTCAGTTGGGTGTGAAGTCTACGACTCCAAGCCCGTTGAGCTGCCAGCTGCCAGCACAAAAGATTTCCCTTCGTATGTTTCATTTCCTTCGTTTGCTTTCGTAACTTTTTGTTTTGCGTCCCTTTGCGATTGTGGTCCTGGAGGTATGTTTACGATTTTCACGAATAATTTGCGAATCGTTTGTGCTTCGAGTCAAGGGACGTTGACTTTCGTGAATTGTTCTCGTTCGACCTTCGCTTCTTGTTCGTGTTGCGACAAAGTTGCAGGAGTTCAACATTTTTGACACTCTCTCTTGAACCTTTGCAGCTTTGTACGTTTAATCCAATTGCCTTTCTTTGCTTGGCAAAGAGTGGCTTGTCGAGCAGCTTCGTGAGCAGATCTGCAATCATGTCTTATGATTTTATATACTGGACCTGGAGCTCTCCTTTCGAGATCAAATCTCAAATGTGATGGTACTTCAGAGGTATGTGTTTTGTCCTTGAATGGAAGATAGGATCCTGGGACATATAGATGGCACTCTGAGAGTCCATCATCATTGTGCTTGGCCCTTCTTGTGGAATCCCAATTTCTTCCAACATCATCTATAGCCACACTACCTCATTCGCCACCTTTGAAACTGCGACGTATTCAGCTTCGCAAGAGGATTGAGCCACCAAGGTTTGCTCTTTGCATATCCAGCTGATTGCAGCTCCGCACGCTATGGTACATCCTCCAGTTATGGACTTGCTGTCATCTTTGCAGCTAGCCCAGCTTGCATCACTATAGTGGTGCAACTCGAATCCTTTTTCTTCGTTTTTAGCTCTGTAGGTTAATCGCATATTCTGGGTACCCTTTCGATACTGTAGGATTCGTTTTCCCATTTGACAATGTGCCATGCCAGGATTAGAAGAGAATTGGCTCAATGCATAAACAGAGAAAGCTAGATCGATTCTGGTACAAATGGTAAGGTACATCAAACTATCGATCAAGTTTTGGTAGGGTATACCTACCATCTTATGTTCTTCCTCTTCCGTTTTTGGGCAATCCTGCTTTGTGAGCTTGGCACCAGCAATCATTGGTGTGGCCTTTTCTTTGCAGTCCATCATGTGGTACTGTTTGAGCACCTTTCTGGCATATTTTGACTAACTCAACTGCATTTCGCCCTTCGTTCGATCTCTTTTGATCTCCAGCCCGAGGCATTTTGTTGCTTCTCCAAGATTTGTGATTTCGTAACTTTCAGAAATCTGACTCTTCGTGTCTTTGATCGGCATCAAGGAATTTCCTATCATTAGCGAATCATCCACAAAGATAGTCAGTATCACAAAATCTTTTCCTACTCTTTTTATGTAGACATTGCAGTCTGGTTGAGTAGGATTGAAGTCTAGAGACTTCAGAAGACCATCAAGCTTTTTATACCAAGCTCGTGATGCCTACTTTAGACCATAGATGCATCTTTGCAACCGACAGACATATTGTCGATTGTCGGGGTCTTCAAAATCTTCAGGCTGCTTCATGAAGATTTCCTCCTCTAGATCTCCGTGGAGAAAGGCTGTTTTCACATCAATTTGGTGAATTTTCAGATTGTGCTGTGTGGCGTATGCAAGGAGTAGTCGTATGCTTGTCATCTTGACCATCGACGAATATGTGTCAAAATAATCAACACCATATCTCTGCGTGTAGCCCTTCACAACAAGCCTTGCCTTGTAGCAGCCAATGGTGCCATCTGATTTCATCTTTTTCTTGTATACCCACTTGCGGTCAACTATTTTTCTGTTTTTAGGTAGTAGATTTTGAATTTCCAAATTTTGTAATTTGTGCCATCAAGACTGATTGCTACTCGTCTGGATTGTTGTAGCCATATTGTGTTGTCTAGATAAATCACTGCTGGGATATTAGTAGTGATAATCTGTGAGCTCTGATACCATGTTGCAAAAGCGAAACTTTGTCTTTTTCTTTTTCTTTTTCGTTTTCGTATTCGCGAACGATTTTTGTAACCTTTCATTTTGCATCCCTTTGCGGTTGCGGTCCTGGAGGTATGTTTATGATTCACGAATGATTTGCGAATCGTTCGTGCTTCGAGTCAAGGGACGTTGACTTTCACGAATTGTTCTCATTCGACCTTCGCTTCTTGTTCGTGCGAGTTGATAGCATAAAGAAGAATTTTCCAGAGTTTAGCTTCTAAGGATAGAAGCAGTTTAAGGAGGGAAGAATGTTATGTCCATGACCAGTACATAGGATACAATATACTCCTAGTCTGAAACAAGCTGTTAGTTATGCCACGTCATACTGGACGTGACCCAAAAGTAACTAATATCCTTGTGAGGCCCAAAACACAATAAATGGAGTTTAGACAAGGTATGAGACAGTGTATGCATGTGTAGAGTTATCAATAGCAATTTGGTCCATGCTTAGGACTCTATTCTAGGTGAATCTATGTATAGGAAATTTAGGGCTATGCATGGCTATGTGCCCAAGTTGCTTTTGGCTCTACATATATTGGGTCCAAACTTGCCCTACTCCTCATCATGGTTTTGGATTCATTGCCAGGCCCTCACTCTATATTCATGCTTCTTGTTCCTTGGCTTGGGGGTGAGGCTTCTCGAGTTTGATTGGATGCTTCTACTTCGTTGGGTGGTTTCTCCATAGTGTGCTATCATTGTGTTTGTGATTTGTAAGCAGGATCTAAGGAGCTTCCCTTATACCATAGCTCCATGGAAGATGACTAGAACAAATGCAGTGAGTATAAATTACAAAGAGAGATGCAATATGATGAACATCTCCAAGCACATCTTCAAGTCTAATCTAGACTAGTTTCTTATGACAACGAAAGAATATAGCTCCAACATTAGAAAATCATGAAGCAACTTGATAGTGATTTCAAAATTGTAGTGGATAAAAAATTAACAATCAAACAGTTGTTGCTTAGCCAACGAGAAAATTAAATCTGAAAAAAAAATATGCAGTGTTCCCATTGTGTGAGGAACCATTCAAGTAATGCTCATCATATGAGACAAGGTTGGAGAGATCTAGCCAATCTTAACACTTGTGTCATATTAGAAATCATGACACATTTAAATGCATCTTCAATTCAAAAAATCAAACAACATGAGCTTTACATCAAAATATTCCAAAATTATACAATAGTAAGGGACAAAGTCTAGTGTTACTAAGATGATAATCAATGATTACTATCCAAGCAAGACCAGCCCAACATATGGTATCATGATCCATTCTAATCTAAGATGGCATTACCACAATGTAGATGTCAGTATACATTATATCTGGATTTGATAGAGATTTGATGCCAATATGAATGATAATTAGTTGAGAGGAATGAGTTATCAACCTTCAATCAAATATTGTAGTTGTGGGGAAAAGCATCACATAACCAATTGTCTACATAAAGCGAGAGGAGAGTTTGCTTCTCCTTGCAACAATTACAATTATAATCATTCATGTGAGGAGACACACATATCTCTTAGTTAGAACGAATTGCAACATAATGATTCAAAAACACTAATATAAAGTATTATAACAATTCAGTATTACGGAATTGCATAAGAAATATTGCAACTAAATACATAATGAAATCAACTATGGTTGTATATTTAAGTTGATGGAACATCACAACTTCCAAAAACTATAAAAAGCAACTAGATCTAGCAATGTGTCATAAATAAAAAGTCAGAGCAACATACCAGAACCTAGCCTTCCATACTCATGATATAAATCTTCTTGAAATAATTCTTCAATTCATGTATCTTGGTAGCATGCACTCTAGGAGTATCTGAATAGCTATAATATGAATAATTATCCTCCCATGTCTTGATTTGCAATGTGCTAACCATTTAGATGCAGTAACTAATCTATGTTGCATTACCAAAAGCTCAATGATGCCAATATAACATTCAAACTTTACTTCAATAAGTGCATAGTTTCACTACATTTATTCCAATTTTACAGCTAAAAATACTTTTCCGATTGCCAATGAAGATGAGACTAGCATGACTTCTCTGTTTTACAAATGAGTATGCAAAATTGCTCTTCATTGCATCAATTATGCTTTCAATCACTGTGTGCAATGCACTTCCATTAGAAAAGACAATTGCACCACCACGTTGCTATTGATAGTTCCACAAGCAAGCTACGATTTTTATATATTGGAATTCTAGTTGCTAGGGTGCTAGTTCATTTTGTATCCTTCAACCCCTAAATCGTGTGGGAAGTGATCAAGACCTTTGAATTTATAGAGCCCTCATTTAAATTATTTGTTGCAATAATAGGCAAAACTCAAAAGGGGGGGGGGGGGGGGGGGGCTCTAGAGCTTAATCAGTGGTTAGAAATGTATTTTGATGTGAATCGATTTCAATTATACTATGAACCAAAGCCTTGTGAAGACCAGGATTATTACCACTTGATGATCCCATAATTATACACCTTGCAATAGTCCTCCAGTACATGTTTGAAGTGCTTTTAACTAAGTGCCAAGTAGTTTCCAATAAGAAGTACTATCGTAGAAAATGTACACATAAAGATGTTTAACAAAAGAAATTGTATTCTAGCAAAGTTTGATAACCATGCAAAGAAAAAATATTGAAATTCATTTGAGTAGTTTCACCGAACAAGACAAATGGATCGTACACACCTAGTGATGCTTTCAAGTTGAATTTGAAAAAATCTGCAATTGAATGAGACAAGATCTTTAGAGAAACAATACACATATACCAAAAAGACAACTCTACATGCATAACAAAGCCAAAATTGTCACATGGCAACCAGATAAATTCCATGCCAAGAGAGAGAGAGAGAGAGAGAGAGAGAGAGAGAGAGAGAGAGAGAGAGAGAGAGATGTCTCCTAAAATAAATTTCAGAAAATTTTAAAACATTTGAGCCAATTTTTAATTGAGCAAGTATTCATTTGAGTAGTTTCACCAATCAAGACAAATGGCTAGTACGCATATGGTGATGCTTTCAAGTCTAATTTGAAAAAATCCGCAATCGAATGAGACACGATCTTCCGAAAAACAATACACAAACACCAAAAAAATAATTCTACGTGCATAACAAAGCCAGAATTGTCACATGGCAAGCACATCAATGCATAACAAAGCCAGAATTGTCACATGGCAAGCACATCAATTCCATGCCAAAAGAAAGCAATGGAGAGAGAGAGAGAGAGAGATGTGTCCAATAATTTTCAAAGCATTCAAAATGAATATACTTTTGTCAAAACTCTCCTCAAAAGTGCCACATGAGCTCTGTGAGGAGGGAATGGTGAAGATACCCCTTGATCTCTACAAAAGGGGGCGTTTGGGGGCATATGAATGCCATTATTAGAAATTTATTAATAGGAGGATAAGTACGATTGAACGACTTCGGTCTTGATATTATCGAGTATTAAGCCGATATTGCCACGTGGAACGATCCTGACGGTGGGTTTCTAAACAGAGATTCCGTATTTGTTCTAGTCTATCCTATTTCTCTTCCGAGACGAGCCCCGGCTCCACCACTGGGCAGCGCCACCAAACTCAATGTAGCCACATGGACCAATCGCAGCTGACTCCCACCGCCACCGCCACCTCCACAATTCCTCTTCATAAAGCACGACCTTTCGCAAAGCTTCGCTTTCTTCATCGCATCGATCGCACCACCTTCTCCAAAACAGGTGTAAAATCCCCTATGATTGCTTGCATTTGTCTCAGCGGTTCTGTTTTCTTCTTTTACGTGAATCAGGAAAGTGTATAGCACACAAAGCTTTATGCTTTACTTCAAATGTTTTTGTTATAGTGCATTCAAGGCTTATATCTGGTTTTGAGGGTGTGTTTACTGATACAACTCCCTGATCAAGCTTGACCCATTTCAATGTTTTGGCTTCAGGTTGGGTGAGTTGAGCCCAGGTTCGTTGGATTTCCGCGTTCTCGGTGTCATCAATGGATCCATACAAGGTACAGCTCGTTTTATTTGAAGTAGAGGGTGAATCTTGGACGATGTTGATGTGCTATATTTTGCAAAAGGGTAGTAATCAGATAGTGGAGCACCGATTTCTCAGCAGAGATTGTTTTTTTTTTCTTTTTCCGTTTGTTCCTCAATAGTCGTGTTCAACCCAATCGAGCACTTATTGTAGGACTAAATTGCCATTTTCATGAAGAGCCCATTGTCTATGAATTTGAAGCTGTTTTCTTTTCTGTATTGGAGAGTTTTGGGTTTGATTTTTATGTTATCAGCATTTTTAGATTCAAATCAAACTTGCGCACTTGTTCAGGGGTCACAAGATCGCTTTAGATCACTTTTTAGTTGTTACACCCCCCCCCGCCCAAATTGCTTTGCACCAAAATCTGAATTCTGCATTCAGATTGTCACTATTGTGAGGATGATTATGAGACAGATAATGCGTTGAGAGGCTATCATGAAAATTACTTCTCAACAAGAGGACAAACTGATATTTCTCATTTTTTTAATGCAACAAGATAACAACTAATCAGATTGGAAGGCAAAATATCAGGGTAAATCATTAGAGTGGACAATGTGGATTCCAAAACTTATTTTCCGCCAATCTTCTAAGATTTGAGCTGACACATATTAAAAAACTAGAGTCAGGACAATAGAATAAGTGAAAATGCATACTGATTTGATGTGTTTCGCACGTCTGTCTGTCTGTCTGTCTCTCTCTCTCCCCCCCATTTAGATGTTGCGTCTAGCTACTTACTCTCTCTCTCTCTCTCTCTCTCTCCATTTAGATGTTGTGTATACCTAGGACACACGTAATCTCTCTCTCTCTCTCTCTTCATTTAGATGTTGTGTTGTGTATACCTATGACACACGTAATGGATACCCGTGGCTTTTTCTGCACATTTATTGGGCAGCTTAAAAAGCAGAATGTGTCATTGCTTTTTTTTGCAATTGTCTGTGCAGTGTGGAGGCTCCCTTTTCCTCTCCTCGTGTCACGCTCCATTGTGCCCCGTGCTCGTACCTTCTATGAGCAATGGCATGACTACGTCTAACTGCTACTGATACCACATGGCTTCTTGAGAGCGATTAGTGGGGGTGTCACCCAAATTTAAGTGCTCATTATGTTTCATAAAATTCATGTAAAAAAAACCATAGGTACCCATTACACAATGGCAGGTGTCCGGTTCGGCTTTCCAAAATTTTTAGGCTCGGCCCTTACGATCCTCAGCTAAAAATTTTGGAAATCCTTATTGGCAGAATGTCTTGTGCCTGACACCTTCCATAATACAAGAAATTCCTACCTGGAGGAGACTTTACAGGTTTTCAGAGCCTTGCTCTCGGATGTTTCCCTTGAGCAAGGCTTCTCAAACCCAAAAAGTTCCTTGGGGCAGGACTTTATCGTACTTAAGCATATGGAGGAATCAGAATAGGCTTGCATCTAATTGAGTTACTAAAAAATGCGCGTGTCCCTTGAGTAACGATATCGTCATGCTTACTTTCTTACACACCTTTCTTTTACACAATTATATGAAGTATGCCAAGGTTTGCTGGTAGTTGTATGTCACAACTTCCACATGAGCATTTGAAATTTGCCACAAGTTTGCCATGTACCCGTAATGGATACCTTGTGACTATTATGCCCATTTTTTGAATAGATTAAAAAGCCATGTACCCGTAATGGATACCTTGTGACTATTATGCCCATTTTTTGAACAGATTAAAAAGCAGAATATATATGTACTTTTTTCCAAACGGAGGTGCTCCGCTTTTTGCCCTGCGCATCCGTACAGCTGCCACGTGGCACGTCCAGAGTGGTCAGTCAAAGTCAAATTGCTTATTATGCTTCATAATGTACATGTGAAAAAAGTAAGGTACCCATTATGCAATGGAATGTGCCGGGCAGAGGACATTCTGCCCGGTTCGGCTTTTCAAAATTTCTTAGGCTCGGCCCCTCTGGGCCTTGCCTAAAATTTTTTTGGAAATCCTTACCGGGTAGAATCGGCACCTTCCAAAATATGTAAGCCACAAAATGATATCTTCTGCGTAAGTATTTGCAGAATGCCAAAGTTTACTGTACCCATACGGCACCACTTCTGAACGAGTGTTTGAAGCATGTGAAAGTTTGTTGTACCTGTACATGACAACATTATACTGTTTTATAAAATTACATACTACCTTCTAGTATTATTTCTGATTCCTGATTTTATAGCCTATAGCTTTTGGAAATAAGCTTATGTCAGTTCAAAATATGAACTTGTAGGTGTGGTGTTGTGCTTCACCGATTTAATTATAGTTTTCTAGGTTTTCTGTGATGCAACATGCAAGACAATCTCTAGTCAACTCAACTAGTAGGTGTACTTCCGTTCCACATCCATAATACCCAAAAGGCCGCTGCACAGATTTGTATTTGTACTAGTATTTTTGCAACTATTCCAGGAACCAGTCTTTTTGGGGGATTTCCACGTTGGTTGCTTGGGTGTGACTAAATATATTTCGTGATGGTGCAGCACATAACAGAGGATTTATCCTGGATAATCTTAAGACTGCAAATCTCCTCTGTTATGCTGGATATTATCCTAGACATAACATTGATATACCTCAAGGTGGGGTCGAGTACATTGTAGAGGGCTGATCCCAGATAATCTTGAGATTAATGTTTCAACTCCATCTGAAAGCCATTGTCAAGCAGGGATGAGAGTGTTGAGCTTTGTAGTCTCAATTCTTTTGGCATTTTCTATATGCTTGAGCATGCAACAGGATTACTGCAGAATGGTCAAGCATCCATAGAAGCAACCTTGGCTTGGATTTGACGTTGCCTGTGTCAAGCTTTTCAGTGTTTGATATTCATGCTTTAACAGATACATTAGGAATTTCAAAGCTATTGAGCAAATGCATTGTAATTAAGTGGTCAGATCATTCTTTGTATTATTCATAAGCTAGATTCAATGAGGTTGTTTTGAAGTGTTTTCATCCAAATGTAGTTGGTTATGGGGATCAATGTTTCTTTCTGCCTATAACATTTGAGTGGGTTTTTTGACCAATGCTGTCATCTCTATCCTAGTTAGACTTATACTCATTTGTAGACAATCTGCAATCTTGCTTTCTAAGGAAAATGCCCTGATTATCATTGAAATTGTTTGTTGTACTGGCAGTTTCGGCCATCAAGTGCCTACAACTCACCCTTCTTCACAACCAATTCTGGAGCACCTGTGTGGAATAACAATGCGTCCCTCACTGTCGGCTCTAGAGGTACGAATCATTTCTTCTTAGATGTCACAGCTATCTGTTCTATAATTCCTCTTATTTTACTCTAACAAGCATTTTGAAGCTATTTGATTGTACAGATTTTCCTTGTTTTGAATAGTGCTTGGTTTCGTTTAGTTGTTTATCCACTGAAAGCCAGCCCTATTTAGTAGTCTATGTCTCTCTTCTAAAACTTAATGTGAGAAGGAATAGCACCTAGAAGTACATGTTTTTCTAGGTATCTGGTTGTTGCTGTAAACTATGTGTGAGCTGTGCACATGGACCTTTACATGTTCAAAAGTTCATAAAGTTCTATTGTTTTACTAAGTCAAACCAGCTCTTAGAGAGGATTTTATGCACAGAACATTGATACACAATCTTATCCAGAAAGAATTTGTCCTCAATGCTCCTCATATGTAGTGTGCCTGAAAATTGTAGTAACTCCTAAAATATGTGAGAGACAGAGTCTTATGAACTAGATAATGTTCATTTTGAGGCATATCACTGGCAAGTCTTTTTGTTGAGCCACTTTAGCAGTGAGACAAAAGGACAAGCCATCATTCCCATGATATGCAGAGAAGTGAACATTATCAAGCCTAAAATGTGACTGCAAGAATCTTCCAGAAGGAACAATTGGACAGAAATTCTCAGATTTTATCCAAGAGGGCTCCATATTTTTACGACATTAGAATTATGACCAATGAGATTGTCAGGAGAAAAATCAGGGCTGAATACTACAGTAAATAATGACGATCCCTATATGTGATTACTGTCCAATCACGTAAGATTTTAGCTGATACAGATCAAGATTACAGAGAAAGAAAAACAAAAAACGTGACTTGCGCGTGCACACAGTCATATTTCAACAAGAATTTTAACATAGACAGAAGCAACCAGCATCAAATGAATGAGGGTGGGGGGGTGGGGGGGGGTTTCACGTGATTCCCTTAGACTTTAGGATCGTTGCTTGTCAGATGTAGCATCAGGCATGCTGCTTGTTCTAGTTATTATCCACTGAAGCCGTGATTGCCCTTATGCATTTCTTGTAGATATTGTTCATGACATGAAGCCTATGCGGCTTTCAATATTCTAGAGGTCATTATGACAATATTATCAGTTTGAATTGGAAGATTTCTGCCAGGATGGGTTTGCTAATATTTTATTGCAATGAAATGACTGGGATTAGTAATAGACTATGTTTTAAGTTTTTTGTCTCTGATGATTCCATTGCATGAGTCAGTGTAATTTGAAAGTGACTATGCTTGGGATTTTGTGCAAATTGATATTTTTTCTCATGTGGCCATGTGCACACCTACGAACAGATTTTTTACGATGCTTCTTAAACAAGAAATGACATGAATTGTGATGGCGTTTCAGGTCCCATCTTGCTGGAGGATTATCACTTGGTGGAGAAACTTGCACAGTTTGACAGGGAACGCATCCCAGAAAGGGTTGTGCATGCAAGAGGAGCCAGTGCAAAGGGGTTTTTTGAAGTAACTCATGATATATCCCACCTGACATGTGCAGATTTTCTGCGTGCACCTGGTGTGCAGACACCTATCATTCTTAGATTTTCAACTGTCATCCACGAACGTGGCAGCCCAGAAACACTTAGGGATCCTCGTGGATTTGCTGTCAAGTTTTATACTCGAGAGGTACCTGATCTACTCAAAATCTGCTGCAGAAGTGCACAAAAAACATCAGTGTGACTAGGATAGGGGTTCACAGTGTTGTTGGCCACATACTTCAAGTAGTTCTTTTATGTCTATCCTTTATTGAAAACCTGCAGTTTGGTTTTTGCAGGGCAACTTTGACTTGGTTGGCAACAACTTTCCTGTCTTCTTTGTTCGAGATGGCATGAAATTTCCAGATATGGTTCATGCGTTGAAGCCCAATCCAAAATCGCATATTCAAGAAGCATGGAGAATACTTGACTTCTTCTCTCATCATCCTGAAAGTTGCCATATGTTTACTTTCCTCTTTGATGACGTGGGTATCCCACTGAACTACCGCCATATGGAGGGATTTGGTGTGCATGCTTTCACTCTTGTTAACAAAGTAGGAAAAAGCACATACGTCAAGTTCCACTGGATTCCAACTTGTGGTGTCAAAACTCTGTTAGATGAGGAAGCAGTCATTGTTGGTGGCTCCAACCATAGCCATGCTACCAAAGATTTATATGACTCCATAGCTGAGGGCAATTATCCTGAATGGAAGCTCTGCATTCAAACTCTAGATCCTGCAAATGAGCACTTGTATGATTTTGACCCGTTAGATGTCACAAAGATCTGGCCTGAAGAGCTGTTTCCACTACAACCAGTTGGACGTCTGGTGCTCAACAAAAACATTGATAACTTCTTTGCTGAGAATGAACAATTAGCTTTTTGCCCTGCTCTTGTTGTTCCTGGGGTCTACTACACTGACGATAAGCTTCTACAGACTCGTATTTTCTCATATGCAGATACTCAAAGGCACAGATTGGGGCCAAATTATCTACTACTTCCTGTGAATGCTCCAAAATGTGCTCATCACAATAACCACCATGAGGGCTTTATGAATTTTATCCACAGGGATGAAGAGGTCTGCTCACGTTCTTTGCTGGGCAGATATGTTATCTGCATAATTGTCAAATTTATATTGAAATTTTATGCTTGACTCATTTTGAACTGACAGCTGTGCCGTATCTGCATAGCCTCAATTTAGCTTGTTTGAACTCTTTGAAATGTGATTCTTGACCATGAAGTCATGAGGGGTAAAGTAGCCTTGAAGTTGTTTTGGGTTGATCATTTTTCAGGTCAATTACTTTCCCTCACGTTTTGATCCCGTCCGTCATTCAGAGAGAGTTCCTGTTCCTTCTCATGTAATTACTGGTCAACGTGAAAAGGTAATCACCTGTCATTGCCAGAAGTTTGAGTATCCTTGATTTTTCTTTGGTGGAGTTTGAACATGGCTGAAGCCTGACTATCCCAGAGCTGCTCAGGTAATCATTCTGCTGATTAATTAGTGGTCTGGCTTATGTAGCTATGCTCACAATTCTACTCTGGTGTAGGTAATAATTGAGAAGGAGAATAACTTCGCACAGCCAGGTGCGAGATTCAGATCCTGGGCTCCAGATAGGTAAAACGCTTTTGTAACTAGTTCAGTTTTTGTTGTTGTTTCTGTTTTTGTCAGACTAGTTACTCCCAATTTGCAGGTGCTAGTGAAACTTATTCTTGGTAAATTAAGACATACATTAGCAACAAGCTTGATAGTGCACTGAATCTAAAATGATTGTTACTTGTTTTGATTATAGTGTAGTTCTTTGAACTAAGCTTTTTTTTTCTCCATATTAATTTCGACTGTTATGTGTAGACAAGAACGCTATATAAACAGGTGGTATGAAGCCCTTTCGGATCCAAGGGTCACTCATGAGATTCGCAGCATCTGGCTTTCTTATTGGACTCAGGTTGGTTCATCTTTACTTTTTTATGATTTTCATTTTGCTACATTACTCATAGATTCAAGACATTGAGCTATCAGTAGAGCGTACAGGTTTGTTGCTCATCAAGAAATTGACTTTTCAAAGGGTCCTCATTTTTGTGTAATGTTGAGCGAAGAGCAGTAAATACTTCATTTTTGTATCGCTGGAAGCCTGGAACTAAAGCTTTGAGTCATACGTAAACCAAAGCGGATGAAGGAAATGGTTAATGTCTACAAAAGGGCAATGCTTATGTCTTGATTGATCTAACTGTTGCTTTATGGTAATTTTGCAGTGTGACAAGATGTTGGGTCAAAATTTGGCTGCTCGTTTGAACCTGAAAGCAAACATTTGATCCATCTTTACAAACTGTAGCTAGTTACCTACTAGAGAATGAGCATCTAGCTTTTGGAATTTCAAAGCTAAGGTTTTGTACCTCATCTTGATTAGTTATGTAGGTGTCAGGCTTTTAGACTGTTGGTAAGCGTTCCAGTACAAGGTTCCTTTCATCGTTATTGTTGTCTAACTGTAGTATACTTAGAGTTGGAAATGATGGGATTCATGAATTTGGTTCTAGTGAAGATACTCGATGTATGTTTCTATTATAGCCTGGTGGAGAAGAACTAATGTTTATCTTTTCTTTTCTTGGATAGCCCTTTATTTGGCTGATACGAGTTAAAGACCTGACCTCAAGGAAGTTTTGAACACAAATAAAAAATGTGGCATCACGCATGATCTATGTGAGCTTATGTGATTCATGTTAGTGGTGCATTTGCTAACAGCTATATTTTGTAGCTAGGTCATATTTACAATGAACTCCAGAGTTGAAGCAAAATGATTTACTATCTCAGTGCTAACTGCTATATCTGTACTACTCTAGAGGACCCTAATAGAACATCAAGTAGTTTAAAAATTGGGCCTGTGTGAGCTTATGTGAGGCATTTTAGCCGAGGGGCACTTACCCATCGGCTATACTTTGTCTATGATGGACTCGAGAGCTGAAGCAAAATGAATTATTTCAATGCTAACTAATCTATTTGTACGACCCCAGAGGACCCTAATAGAACTTTTTGGGAACAATCAAGTAGTTTGAGAATTGGGCCCAAATGGTGCGACCAGCCTGTGAGTCCCTACTGGATTGTTCAAAAAAATTGTACAGAAAAATGTATTTTAGCATTAGAGCAAGACAGTTTTTTTTACAGACTTCATAGAACTATAATATTAAAAAGTAAAACATATGGGACAACACATGATTCTAGAGGATCCAAACTTCATAAAAATACGTGTATTTTTTTCAGCACAATTTTCAAAGAATTTTCACCATTGCCTCTCAATTTGGAATTTGACAAATTAACAACATTCTCTTTTTCAGTTGATGAAGTCGAAGACTCATATTTTTTCATCAAAGTTGATCGGCATATCTACTTTCTATATCTTTGATTGAAATATATGCTAGTCCTATTGATGCTTCTACGGTTCATTCAGTATTCATTTTAATTTTACTAATCAAGAAGATTGACATAAATATTGGTCATCTACAAAAAAGAATGTATGTGTTGCTGTTGAGGAGGATCTCCTTGAGCTCAAAGATTTAGTGTGAACAATTGTTGATTGACATTGAAGCATGTTTCGAGATTGCCTTTGACGGTTTGTCAAATTGTATTTTGATTTCTTTGCATGGATCCTCCCCTACAAGCCATGATTAGGGTTAGACATTCATGCGAATACCTTGTTAGGGAATCTATGTTTGATGCGCTCAATTCTATGTAATTGATAGAGGTGACATCTGCGAGCCCCCAATATAGTCCTCGAAGTAATTTTTGTTGTTGCGGTGTCATACTCGAAACAATCTATTTTTGCTTCATAGATGTCTATGCAGATAACGAGTAAAAGTGATATTTATTTCGAATTCACCTCCAGTTGGAATGCCACTTGAGCTAGGGGTCAAACTCAACTTAGCAAACTTTAAAAAATAGTTGATATGCCAATCAGTTATGGAATAAATATAATGAATGTGGCTTGGATTTCAACTAATCCAATTCGGATCCAATAGAAGATGAACTCATATCAATTAGTCATGCTTTATTTTATAGTGCGGAGGATGAGTTGACTAAGTACGTCAAATTTTTGATCAACCTCCACCAAAGCCACCGCAAGCAGTTATTTTGAAAGATGGTAAACCTAAAACAACTATGACAAATAAACAAATGAAGCAATATTACAATAAAGTTCTCAAATGGAGTAATCACCCAAATGAGGCAATTACGAAGGCAGATCCTGAGATCAGTGACCATGTTTCTCAAAACATAGAAGTTGAATAGAGGTAAAAAAAAGCTGAATCCAGTTAAAGATGATTCTTTGAGTCACATATCAATAAAGGAGAAATCCTCAATGGCCAAGAAATTAACTTCCAAGAGCAAAACTAAGATCAACTCGCTAGAGTAAGAAAAGGAACAAGAATCACAACCTCGTGTGCCTGAATAATTCAAAAGCTACACTTTGAATGATGTGGTAATCTTGTTACCAAAAGCCCAAAGCGAACCTCAAGAAGTAATCTAGAAACATGGGAAGTATTTGATGGACAAGCTTGAACACAACCATGGAATTTAGCTTAAGCCAAGAGAAGATGAGAAGATAATACATGTGAGAGCACATTTATCTTCCATCCAATTCTCTAAGTTGTGAAAATTGATGGTAAAATTCAAAAATTGTTTTTCTTGGTCTTACAAAGATCTCAAAAGCATTCCTACTTCATTAGTACAACACACAATCCCATGGAAACCAGGTGCAATACCAAAAGTGAGTCGATTTTATCGTTGCAACCCACATTATACTGTGCTAATCAAGAAAGAATTGTAGAAACTATTGAATGATGTTAGGGTTTCTTCCTGACAGGGGATTGGTCTTGCTAGAATAGAAAGCCCCAAAAGGGGAAGGGCCCACAATGCCTTTATGTGAGTGGCTGAGGAAATGCCGCTTCCAATCTTGTGGGCTCTCTCAACCACCTCATACTCTTTCCGCCAACAGGGGTTATCCAAGCCCCCAGAAGTATGGCTGAAAGTGATGGAAGATTTATCTCTACTAACAATATCTAGCACACTTGTGCAATTTCTGTTCCACTTCATCATCATAGTCATCTTGCGGGTTATGTCCTGGTTGCTCAATAATATCAGCTAGATTGTCATAAGGGTATGTTGGCAAAGGATCAAGTTTGCCTATGCAAAGCTCAGTGTAAGAAGTTGTTGTGACAATTATCAGTTGCTAGGATAAAGTATCCGAGAGTTTATAGATATCTAGTGAGCTCTCGTTGACTCTGCGCCAGACTCTAAATAGCTTCTCTCTCGTGCATAGGTGCCGAGAGAATTCACGTGTATATAAATAATAGTGGCTAGATCCTTGATGATCTAATTGGCAGACAAATCATAGAGCCTAAACTAGTCATGTGAGACAAGGTGTGGTTGTAATGTGTTCAGCACTGTTGTTGTAGGGTATGGGAGGTCAACAATATCCATTCAGAGTCGACCTTGATATAAACTGATATTTTAACTTGGAATCCCTATAGCGCAGGTACTTATGCCCTCTTATTAACCACATTGTAAAACTAACATACTCTAGTTTTGGCACTATGTTATTGAGCACATGGGCTAATTACATGTGCGACATGACATTGTCCTTAAAAAATGAAGATTGTGATTCTTCGTAAGTGTCATTCATTCTGAATCCTTTGACAATTGTTATAACTCTTTGGCCACTTTTAAAGTACAAAAGTTCTTCCCATGGAATGTTCCAGTACTATTGCATTTGTTTTTCATTCTGTAGTTCTAGGTTACAATTACTAAGATATGCCTCAAGTTCTACTTCCGATTTATTTTTGTAGAACAAAGCAGCTTCTTTGCCTATTGAATATTGGGGTGAAGCTATAAATTGTGCAAACTATTTGTGCAATAGATTACCTCACAATGCTCTTGTTGGAAAAACACCTTTTGAAGTCTTGTTTAAAAAAAAACCTAAGGTAGATCACCTTAGAGTTTTTGGTTGTACTTGCTTTGTTAATATGCCCTTGGAAACAAGGAAAAGAGATGATCCTAATTCTGTTAAAGGGATTATGGTTGGATATGCATCCAACCAGACAGCTTACAGGATCTATGTTCCCTCTACCTCAACTACAATTGAGAGTAGAGATGTGATATTCCATGAAGATCAAAAATACATTCTTGAGAAGGCCGAGTTCAAAGATTCTCACAAAGATACTCCAATCATCACCCTTGAAGATTATCATGGAGAGATGGGGCCGAGATTTGAGGAGGAGTCACCTCGAATTTTTTCACCAAGGAGATCTCAAAGAGAAAGATCCGAGCCTAGAAGGCTTACCTATGAAGATAGAGGAAAGCAAGTGGAAATCAACTCCACTAATTGTGCCTATTTTATTTCTCATGAGGAGCCGAAGGATGTATATGATGCTATCAACTCAAAAGAATGGTACCTTGCCATGAAGGAAGAATATGATGCTTTGATGGCCAATAATACATGGGAGCTTGTGGATCTTCCATCCAACAAGCATACCATTGGTTGCAAATGGGTTTTTCGAGTCAAGTATAATCAAGATGGCACAATCAACAAGTACAAGGCTAGGCTTTGTGCTAAAGGATTTGCTCAAGTATATGGACTTGATTATGAGGAGACCTTTGCCCCAGTTGCAAAGATGGTATCAATTAGAATTATAATTTCTCTTGCTTGTTTTTTCAATTGGCAAATTCTTCAACTAGATGTTTCTATTGCATTTCTAAATGGCTATCTAGAAGAAGAGATCTATATGGATCAAATAAAATTCGTGATGGCCGAGCAGATAGTAGAATTGAAAGAAGTTCAGTAGCAACTCAAGCGCCAGATGGCCCAGATCGACCAATCACGTGATTGATCATCTAGTGCAATGACAGTTGATGTCCCTCTTGTCCGAAGACATACAGTTTCAAGCTCCACTAGCTCCAGCCATTCGAATGGAGAAGTACGTACGACTGATTCAAGAAAGAGAAGCCGAAAAGAAAAATTATGAAAATGCTGCGGCTAAACAGGCGAAGATTGTCCTCAAGTCCCAGAAGCAATTAGAAGAAATGAGAAGGCCCTTCAACAAGTCTTGGACAAAGTGAACCAGATTTGGAACACGGTGTGCAAGGCCCAATCGGGAATTTCCGACAATAAACCAAGGGATGATGACAGAGATGATGGAGCGGACAATGACGATGGGCAAACCTAGCAATTGGGTGGTAGTTCGGGTTTGGACGGCTAGAGAACTAAGGCTGATTCTAGAGCTTTTTTCCTTTCCCCTCTCACCTTCAAACCCTCTTCCTACTCTACATTTAATTTCACTGAAACATTCACTCCAACTTACCCTATTCGTCCACCTTCTTCCTCCCCTCAATATCCTACTAGTAGAATTTTGAGACCTTCTATAGGACCCGCTGAGACGTACAAGGCCCGACGGGATGAGTTCTTACAGCAGTTCAGTTCCCCCGGTGCGACGTACAATTTGTTAAATCCAGCTCCTCCTAAACCTGTTGTTCCTATGCCTCTCTCTCCTGATCACTCCATCCCTGACCTTCTAGAAACTAACACCAACATTGGTGGCAAAGATGACTTCCTGGATGATCCGCCAGAAATCAGAAGATTCTCACCTAGACCTGCGGATGCGAACGAAGCAGAGCCTTCCACAAGAGAGCGGGCAAGAGAGAGCGATACGAGCACTGAGGCCTTGGACTTAGAATTTGCTTCGAACAGGAACACAGATCATGCTACACAGTAACATAGACAGAAAACACTCTCTACAGCAATCTCACATAACAATTGTATTTCTCAAAATGAAATTACATTGTACATATAGTTGTTCACTTAGGCAACCCATGCATGACCCAGGTTGCCGTTGGCGGGACGTGTGTCCCGTCGACTTGCCTCGTGGCGAGGCCAACTGATCCTTATCAACTGATAGGACCCACAGTACAGTAGCACGATGATTCTACTTAAATTCTAACTCTCTCCCTTAAAGTAGAGTCTACTTTTTATGCAATCATATACATAGCTTTAAAGTCAACAAACTTTAAGTACAGAAAGCTTTGATCTAAACCTATCAAACTTCTCTCCAACAAGTGGCTTAGTGAAAATATCAGCTAGTTGTTCTTCTGTGCTACAATGAACATAATGAATTTCACAACTCAGCAGCCTCTCATGTATAAAGTGATACTGAATCTCAATGTGTTTGGTTCTCGCATGGAACACTGGATTCTTTGCTAGCTGAATGCCACTCTGACTGTCGCTATGTAATGTCGTGGGATTTTTCTGCTTCATGCCAACTTCTTCCAAGATTTGTCTCAACCATATAGCTCCCTGTGCTGCACTACACATTGCCTTATATTCTCCTTCTGTGGTGGATAGAGCAATTGTACTTTGCTTCTTACTAGACCAGGAAAAGCAACTACCACAAAACTGGAATACATACCCCGTGGTGGATCTACATTCATCATAGTCACCTCCCCAATCGGCATCTACATAGCCACACAACTCAAGTAAACCATCATGCTTCCTATAAATCAAGCCATAATCTGAAGTGCCTTTCACATAACGCAAAATGCGTTTAGCTGCCTTCCAATGCGTTTTTGTAGGTGCTGCCTTACAGTGCCAATAACATAGCATATATCTGGTCTAGTCGTAGTAAGATAAATCAAGCTCCCTACTAACTGCCTATACAGTGTAGCATCAAATGATTGTGACTCATCAAGCTTAGAAAGCTCTTTAATAGGAGTATTCACTGGTTTGCAATCCTGCAACCTAAACCTGTGCAGCAACTCTTTGACATACTTCACTTGTGTTAAACCCACTTCGTGTCCTTTTTGCCACACTTCTACTCCAAGGCAATAATGCATTAGGTCGAGATATGTCATCTCAAATTGTTCCATGAAGTCTTTCTTGATCGTATCTATCATCTCTTGATTATTTCCCGTAATAATCAAGTCATCAACATAAAGAGCAATCAAAGCAACCATACCATCAAAGCATAAGACATATAGATTTGGATTAGAATGTGTTCTCACCATCCCCTTTGAATGAAAGTAGGCATCAATCCTGCTATACCACGCATGTGGTGCCTGTTTAAGACCATAAAGAGCTTTATTCAAGCGACATACTTTATTTTCCTGTCTCTTCACTACAAAGCCTTCAGGTTGATCCATGAACGTCTCTTCTTCTAACTCACCATTTAGAAAAACAGATTTCACATCCATCTAATGCAAAGGCCAACCAAAATGTGAAGTTAAAGCAACAAGTAGTCGTAGAGTATTCCACTTACATACTGGCGCAAAGGTCTCCTCATAGTCAATGGCTTTACTTTGAGCATACTCTTTAATCACCAATCTTGCCTTGTGCTTTGCTATACTTCCATCTGCATGGTACTTAGTCCTGTATACCCATTTGCAACCAATGGGTTTCTTGCCAACTGGTGGTTCTACTAAGTCCCATGTGCTGTGCTTAGCAATTGACTCCATCTCCTCTCCCATGGCCTTGACCCAAATATCATCATCCTTCGCTTCACCATAAGTCGAAGGTTCTTTGCTTTGAATAATGCTAGATAAGAGAGCATAATTTGTTTCATACCTTTCAGGTTGTGTTTTCTCTCTTGTTGATCTTCGTGTCAGGTGAGCGACTTCCTGGTGAAAATGGATGACCTCTGGCTTCTTCTTCGTGAATGCTTCCTCAGGTGTTATCTTTGGTATGGAAATGGTAGGACTTCTATTTTAAAGATAGACTGCTATACTACATGCTTCTGACCAGAAATCTTTTGGTAGTTTCATCTCAACTAGCATAGATCTGGCACTTTCCACAATCGTACGATTCTTGCGCTCAGCTACACCATTGAGAGCAAGAGTATGAGTTGCATAAATTGTCTTTTAATGCCACATTGATCACAAAGATCATTGAAGTCATTAGACTTGTACTCACCTCCACTATCTGATCTTAGGACTTTGATCTTCCTACCTGTCTGATTTTCGACCAATGCTTTGAAGCTCTTGAAATTGTCAAATGCATCCGATTTCTGTTTCAAGAAGTAGATCCACGTCTTACGTGACATATCATCAATAAAGGTCATGAAATAGAAGGCTTTACCTAAGGACATGGTCCTCATAGGCCTGCATAAATCTGTGTGGATTTAATCCAGGATGTTTTTTGCTCTTGCAACACCACCTTTATTGAACTTCTTTCGATGCTACTTCCCATATACACATGATTCGCACATTGATTTCAAGTGGTCTTCTATAGTAGGCAATCCTGTTACCATCTCCAATTTTCTCATCAAACTGAGGCTTCCCAAGTTCAAGTGACCAAGCCTCTTAGGCCATAATTCAGTTTGCAATGGAATGGACGATATGAGTCCATGTTGACCCTTGATTGTAGCATTCAACCTGTACAATCTAGTATTGGGCTCCCTTACTCCATCCGCAATAACTTTGAATTTTTGGTTCACATCCTTCACAAAGCAACGATCATGGGTGAATTCTACTTTCAACTTTTGATCAGTAATGACTCCAACAGAAAGTATATTTTTCTTCAAACCTAGTACGTAAAGTACCTCCTTGATCATCCTGCTTTTGCTATCAAGTAGTTGGATTGAAACGGTGCCTATCCCCTTGATCTTGCACACATCGCCATTTGCTTGTGAAACGGACGTTCCATTATCCAACACGTTCAAGCTACTGAACCAATTCTTGTTACCTGTCATGTGTCTTGTGGCTCCCGAGTCAATATACCACGCTTGATCATCTTGAGTAGATGAGAATGCAGATATGAAGATGCTAGAGTCTTCAATCTCACCCTCATCGACAAGGTTACCTGCTTGTTTTGGTTTTCCCTTGCCTTGTTCCGCCAGGAATTTGTGACATTCACTCTTCCAATGGCCCTTTTTTACCACAATGGAAGCACTTGCATTTCTTCTTGGTCTTACTAGAAGATCCCTCATCCTCCTGAGACTTGGCAAATTGCTGCTTAGACTTCTTCTTGCCCTTGGTCTTGCCTTGTTTTTGGCGTGTCGCAAGTGCCTGATCGTCAGTAGTTTGACGTCTAGCTATCACCATTTCTCGCCGTTATTTCCTGCATCAAGATTCCTGTGAGCTCGTCAAAGGTTGGCAATCTTTCTCTTGATGCTATTCTGCTCACAAACATCTGATAGGGTTCTACAATGCCACACAATGCATTGTGCACCAGCTCCACATCGCGTATGTGCTCACCAATATAATGTAGTTCATTCCTCATTGTCTTGATTCCGGTCATGTACGTCTGAATGTGCTTTCCTTGTTCCATTCGAGCACTATTCAGCTTTGACTTCACAAACATGATTCTTGATGGATTTGACATCTCGAACTGCTCCTTTAGCACATCCCATGCCTGTCTGGGTGTAACAGCATCACAAATGTGGGTAATGATGTGATCCTTCATTGACAAGTTAATGAAGGTCAAAGCTTTCCTCATCTTTTTGTCGAACACTTTGATATCCGCTTCATTTGGCGGCCTTCTGTCATCACCTGTGATGACTTCCCACACATATTTCTCCATCAGTATGTTTTTCATTTTGAATTTCCACACTGCATAGTTGGAAATCCCGTCCAATTTCCTACTTTCACTCAAAATGGACTCTCCCATGTTAACCATTGCAAAACTGCTTGAAACTTCTGCCGTAGGCTAAAAGCAGTATGCCGAGGCCAACTTTGATGTCAGAAGTTGAAAATTAGTATGAAAATTTTTAATGAAGTTGAAGGCCAGAATGCACTTCAAGACCTTTTCCACTTCATCCAATGGTCCACTACGATCTTGTTGTCCAGATTGTTCCCTGAGCAATCTATCACGACCGTTGATCCAATAGGAGTCCAATCCTATGGTCACATTCACTCATGTGTGCCAAAACCCTTTCTTGGGGCCGCTATACACTTTTTAACGCTAAGCTGCTGCCCTCGTTCATCGCAAGTGAGCTCCACGCTCCTCCCTGTCTACGGCCGCACCTCCCCAAACCGATTTTTGCTTGATCAATATTATTTTTGGATCGATTTGAGCACGATCTGAGGCCTGGAGCAGGGTCGCCCTACTGATACCAAGTTCTTTCTTTATCAGGTCTGCAACATTAGGATTACAACGATAGAACTTTGTAACCTTTGGAACTGCATCAGGTACTAAAGGTATGGTATGTTCAATAACTGATGTCGGAATACCCTTTAGATCTTGATAAGTCCATGCAAGGCAATCCTGATATTTAATAAGTAACATGTGGAGTGCTTGATACTGTTCAGGATTAAGTTGTGATCCAACTTGTACAATCTTTTTCAGTTCTCCTGGTTCAGCAAGATTTATTGGCTGCATCCTAGCTGGGCCATCGTAAACCTCTTTCGATTCTAACACGTGTTCTTCAGGTTCACGATGTGCTTTAGATAATATGATAACCACATCATCCAGTGTATAGCGTTTAAAATGCTCGGGCATATCATGTTGGACAACATTTGCTTTTTCTTTTTTGAAAGGACTTGTCTTGGACCTTCGCTTAGTCTTCTTAGCAGGAATTGATCATGGAGGTGATGACTTCCGAGACGATGATGTCTTGCTAGAATTCTAACTTGTAGAATCATCCTTGACTTTTCCTTTGCCTTTATTAAGTAAGGGTGGCACCTTCTTTGAATCAATTTTTTGAGGGAGATTTTCTCATTTCAGGATCGTATAATTATGATGCTTAGCTTGTTTCTTCGTCATTGATCATGTGATCCTTTCTTCCTTCAATATAACGACCTTAGGCGGTTTTATTGTTGGTTCATCAGGAACATTATGCACTCCAAATCTGGTCGGATCCATATGATTTAGAATCTGCTCATCCATAAGTTTAGCATTGCCATCATAAGTCAAGGCATGACTCACATGTATGAGATCATCTTCAATCGGATCTGGTATAGGCTCCCTTGAGATCCAGACTACATTCAGCACATTCAGTGGAAACGTGATTGGTGTATCCAAAGTTCGATCTAATAATAAAATCTCGCTCAAATCTTATTGATTATCTTGTTGACACATATATCCTACTGTACAATCAATTGTTGCAAGAGCTTCATTCCAGTTGATAGTATCCATTTGAGAATCGTAATGAACTCCCAAATTTTTCTCTGGCCGATCACAAGTGTGATCCATTGTTGACGAATCGTCATCTTCTTTTTGAACCACTGGTTTAATAGTCCAAGTTGTAGGATCAACTTTAACTGCACGGTCACGATTTGCAAAAGTGATTTTTCCGGTACCCCGGTTATGAATTACTTGCGCAACTCATGACCATGGACGTCCCAATAGAACTCGGTAGACATTTGGCACTTCTGGTAAGTCCATCACTACGAAAGTAATGACGAACTGTGCTCCCGCAATTCTGACAAGTATATTTTCAATCATTCCTCGTCGACAAACTGTCGTTTGATCAGCTAGCTTAATAGCAAAAGTAGCATACTTGATCTTTGTAAGGCCCCATTTTGCACATAGCTTTGTAGAAATCAGGTTAACTCCTAAACCGCCATCTATCACAACTGCTTTCTTAGAAAATTGTCTATGTTGTATCAGCAGAGTGATATTATTTTGTTCACTTTTTGAAGCGGCTCCAACATGGAGTACTTCGTTAGATTCTTCAAATCCAGCGCAAAAAAGTGGCTCCTGATGGACTTCTGATTCGACTTGAGCTAACTTTTGCACTAAGACTTCTTTTGCTTTTGGCACCAACTCGAGGAACTCTCCCAATGAAATATTGATCTTGCTAGACAAAATGTTCATGAGCAGTTATGTTTGCGGTGCTTCCGGTTCAGTCATCTTGAAGGGTTCTTCATGATGATACAACTAGTGTACGTGAATTTCTTGGTGGCTGCAATGTTCAAGAATGAACTTCTGCTGTCACTTTAACAGCTTCAAGCTCCTCTTTTTCTTGCAGATGTTTAATCCACTGCCTCATATTCTGATATCTTTGTTTTTTTGCATGAAGATTTGGATAGACTCTTGATGCTGTTGGTGTATCATTCAATGTTATAGAATCAGTAGGTACTGGATCTGCTACTGGTTCTTTCTGCTTCTGTGCTCTGGTGACCACCATCAAGGGTGCACTTGGTTTATTCTAAATTGCTGGTCTTCGCTTGATTGTTATCAAATTTACAGGTGTTGTAGCTGGTGGTGGCTTTGGTCTTGCTGGACAATCTTTATAGCAATGCCCATAACCACAGTCATGACAAAATGGTACAAATTTCTCTTTATTTGGACATTCTGCAACTCTGTGATTTTCTCCACATGCAAAGCATCCAAGTGGTGCTCTGGTCCAATTTCTAGAGGCTTGTTGTTGAGCGGCAACATAAATAGCGTATTGTTCTGAAGATCCTCCTGAAGATCCACCTTCTTGATCAGTACCATAGTTCCATTGCTCAGCACTTTCGTAAGGTTCTGGTTCCATCAAATTGGCAGGAGGAGCAGAGTGCTTTGGTGAGGCAGGTAAAGCTAAATGTTTTGGGTATCCAAGAGCAGATTGTCACGGTCTAGCTGCTAGATTTCCTCCATACGATGGTTTTTGATATCCCATTTAGGCATACCATTGCTGAATCATCTGAGGGTTGAAGTTGCAAAAAGCAGTCTCATGATCAGGTGAATTACACAAATGGCAAACACTGATTTCCATTCATTTTTTCAATTGAGGACACTCATTCATTGTGTGATTTCCTGTACAAATAGAACACTAGACATGTTCCCTGGTAGGAAAAGTCTTCGCAAACTTTTCAGGTTCCTTGTTCGCTTCTTCGTGGAAATTTTTCAATGCTTGATCTTCTCATCAAATTGCAACTGTAACTTTTCCATATGTTTTTGCTGGTTCTTCCCAAGTTTCTCGAACTCATTGAGCATCATTTCTATAGTAGTGTTGGCATTTGTTGATGCAATAGTGGGGGATGTCGTAGTAGTCTGCCCTGTTGTATAGGACAACATACTGATATTCGGCTCATCATCTGAATCTTCATCCTCCTCCCGAATTGCATCATCCATAGCATTTGCAAGAGTGCATACTCATTATGGCATTTCAGCTCACGTCTGATCCGTTTAGGTAGAGCTGACAAAAACCACATAATCATGGCATTTTCGTTAATCAGCTCAAGTTCGCACTCAGATATGAGGCGTTTCGTCTGTTCAATGTAATCTCGAACCATTTCCCGCTTTTGCATTTTAATTTTACTTAAAAGTAGGAAAGGATCTTCCATAAACTTCCGTGGTTTGAGCCGTGTGATAAGGGCTCATTTAACAACCTCCCAATTTGTACACTCAGTTTCATCTTGATTATAGTACCAATCTTGTGTTGCGCCTGTTAAGGCCATAGGAAACAACTTAAGTTTATCTTGAGGGAAAATTTTGCCATAGACTTCACAAGATTCAGCATAGATCTGAAGAAATCTAACTGGATCTGTTAATCCATTATATTTGGGTAGATCCAAACGAGGTGCTCTTCTAACAATAGTTGGATTGACTTCCTGTGGAGCACCTCTAGGGGCACCTCTAGGGGTAGCCATCTTTAAAAATTTAGATCAAGCAGACAATGAGATTGGATCTAGATTTTTCAGTCAAAAACGATCTCAGATCATATCTGCTAGATCTATTGCATTTTCAAGAATCTGATTGCTATATCGTGAAAAGATTTCGAAATTCAATCAACCGATACTTCTAAATTTTTTTTCTCAAAATCCAAATCAAAATATATTTGATTTGATCCAAATTTTGACAAAGACTTGATCTGGAAAATCAAAATCTAAAAATAGGACTGGCGAAGGTTCACTAGGTAAAGATTGGCTCGACGAAGGACTTTGAATTTGCTTTGCACAGGAACATAGATCATGCTACACAGTAACACACACAGAAAACACTCTCCACAACAAGCTCACATAGCAACTGTGTTTCTCAAAATGCAATTACAATGTACATATAGTTGTTCACTCAGGTAACCCATGCATGACCTAGGTTGCCGTTGGTGGGACGCGTGTCCCGTCGACTTGCCTTGTGGTGAGGCCAACTGATCCTTATCAACTGATAGGACCCACAGTACAGTAGCACAATGATTCTACTTTAATTCTAACTCTCTCCCTTAAAGTAGAGTCTACTTTTTATACAGTCATATACATAACTTTAAAGTCAACAAACTTTAAGTACAGAAAGCTTTGACCTAAACTTATCAAACTTTTCTCCAACAAGTGGCTTAGTGAAAATATCAGCTAGTTGTTCTTCTGTGCTACAATGAACATAATGAATTTCACGACTCAGCAGCCTCTCACATATAAAGTGATACTGAATCTCAATGTGTTTGGTTCTCGCATGAAACACTGGATTCTTTGCTAGCTGAATGCCACTCTGAGAGTCAACACTCTAGAAGTAGACTTGGATTCATAAAGCTTCTTCAATGAATTCCAAGCTTCCAAAGATGATGTGCACTTACCAACTTTCTTGAGAAGTTCATTGGTAACATTCATCTTTATCATGTGTAGAGCCTTCTTGGCTCTCTTGTCATACCTCACTTGATCTTGTTGTGTTGCTGGTCTCTCCTCCAAACCTACAACAATATCCAAAACATCATTCATCTCAAGAAGTGACTCCATCCTCACTTTCCAAAATGAATAGTTACTTGAGATAAGCCTATCATTGGCTTCCAACATGACTCCAATGGAGGTTGCCATGTAGCAATGACTTGATCTTCTCTTTCAAACTATTTCAATGAACAAAGCACTCCTTTTAGCAACAACAAATGCTTTCAAAAGAAATCACCAAGATTTGAAACTATCTCACAAATTCTCTTGTAGCACTTATCCAAGCAAATCAACACATAGAGTCATGGAATCTTGATCAACCTATGATCTATCCTCAATCTAATGACTTTTGCCACTTTCTAAGATTGAAACACACTTAAATGAAGTCCAGCAACATCACTATCTAGAGATCCAATCAAAATTAGGGTTTTGACAAATCACAAAAAATTGACTATTCCAAATCTACATGCAAATGCTGAAAATTTGATATGCAATCTATAATCCACCACTTAGGCTGAACCAATGATCCAAAAATCGGCCAAATCGAGTATGTGAATTCAAAAATCGGAATTGATCAAGTATGTTGACCTATATAGTGTTTTGATCTACAAAAGATCCAATCTATAAAAGCAAAAAATCCGATTTTGGTGTAGAATCCTCTCTAGCATGCCTTAGACTTGATATCTTCACCAAATCATTGATAGATCTTATTTCCTCCTTCATAACCTGAAACACAAGCTCTGATACCATGTGAAAGATTTCAGATCCTTAAGATCCAATCTACTTGAATGATCTTTGGTTAGAAAGAGAAATACACTATCAATTTCACCAATGTAGAAAAATCAGCATCTACACACAATTTGAGATGCAAACACTAATAGAACTTGAGCAAACTTGAATGAAATAAAAAATTATTGTTGCTTTCCGTACAAAACCAGCAAGCTACTGTATTTCACACATGTGGATCCAAAAATAACAAATATAGATCATTCTGCACATAGAATTGCAAGCAATCACCAAGATAGTGCGCCAATGGATAGTAGAACCCAAGAGAACCATGTATAAGCATGGAATGAGATAGAGAAGAGAGAAGATTGCTCTCTCCACGAATTACATCCTTTTATAATAGGTCCAAACCCTATTTGGCCACTTGGCTTTCCCACCAAAATGCTAACCCTACTAATTTTGGGTCTAGATTCAATGTACCCAACTATTCAAATTTGAATCTACTCCAACTCGCATTCTAACTTTCCCACACTTTCAAAAAGTGTTTATTCAAATGAAATTTAGACTAATGAACTTTGAAAATTCAACCTCTAAGTCTAAAACAAGTTTTGGCCTCAATATGCCAAATATGGAAATATAGCAAAATGTGATGAAACTAGTTGAATCTTTCACAATGGAGAGATTTGTAATAATGGTTGGAAGGTCCAAAATAGCCAAATAAGGTCCCCAACTCATATTATAGGTGCAAAGGCCCAATATAAATACTAAGTTCGTGGTGCTTATGAATAGATTAAATGTTAATGATGCAATGATTGGCACATGAAAATTTTGGTATCATAGCATTAGATCCTTTTCCCATTAGATTTGATATTTTTCTTGAAGTTTTGCTAGAATTTCTAGTCACTAATTAGCTAATTTTCTTGATCTTTCAATTTTCATATTGTTTTTATTTAAATTCGAGTTGCCCCTCTCCACATGCCCTTTATCGATTGCCCAACATCCATATCTTCTTTATTTGAACTCAAAATTTATTGTAGTCAAAATCAAAAGTTTTGTGTTCAGTGTGCCCCACCTTTGAATCATTACTCATAAAAAAAAATTAGGCCCTCCCTCCTACATTGCTAGATTTTCATCTTCCTTTACCAAATTTTGAACTCTTATTACTTCTTTCTTTGAGCTTGGATTATACTATAATAAAAAGCAAAATTTGTTAGCTCAACAAGCTCTATATTGTAGAAGTGTCATTTATACTAAATTTTGGCGCCTATGAAAGTTCTCACACTCTCACCATTCCTACTGACAACATTGTAAAATTTGACTTCCATTTCATCATAAAATTTATCTTGGGCCTATAGTTCATAAGTTATAAAATCAATTTTTGACAATCATCAAAGATGCAATGGAATTATGGACTTGAAGACGACAATTATATAGACAATGATGATGGCTTTGATAATGAATTAGTAGGACCAAGATAAAGATTCCACTTAAGACTATAATGATGATCACAATGATGACTAGCAATACAAAGATCAAGATAAACAAATCATGGTGTTGTTGAAGATGAATTAGTTGAACAATGCAACCATCAAAAAGAATTGTGGTTCGATGATTTGTGTTCGTGTGGAGAAACTACTTTCTTTAGCTCCAACATTGCCAGCAAAATACGACAATGCAAAAATCCACTTCAAGCAATGCATGGATACACTATGGGGAAATGTTCCTAAAAAATGGTTGATCAAGATTTAGAAAAAACTTTTCTTTGCTCTTATCAACAAATCACAGTTGGACAAGTTGATGAAAACCAACCTAACAACCAAGCTCAAGTTCTATCCAAGGGCCAATGAGGTCAAAAAAAAATGGAAATCACTAATGTTTACAAAATGACAAAACAAAATCAATTACCATGAAAGAACCACCCTGTGAAATTGTGAAAAATACAGATCCTAAGTGGATCTAAACTCCAAGATCATTGGCTTGAATGCTTGCACTCCAAACTACATAAGCTAGGAATTGGCAACACATTCTATGCTACCTAGAATGCAAAGAACTTGATCAAAAAGCATTTATCACAAATGGAAACTTCCATAAACATCAAGTGCGGCCCAAAATAGCATTATACAGTCCATAATACATCAGCCTACCACTTTTGGAAAGCACCTAAGATCATACACACAAAGCTTGAACTCAATCACTACACAATGCCAACAATGGAAGGAGAACCCAATAGAAAAATCTCTCATTAAGCAAATGAATACAATGGATCTGCTCCAACCTATTTCTCCACGGCCTACCTGCTATATATAGCTGAGAGAGATGACTCTCTCTCCTCTCTCTAGACCCTCCTTACCTAAAATATGCCCTATATAGGTAAAATTGGCATATATGTCCAAAATACATGAAAATGGACTCATTTCGAAGGTCTTGAAGTTTGACACTTCTTCATACTGAAAAAATACACTTACTAAAAATATCTAGACCTGTTTCACACGTGTGAAAAGTCAGATCCTAAACTATGTGCCATTTTTAGCAATTTTGGCCTAAAACTAGACAAGGAAATGTTGACAATTTTCACACTCCCTCTTCAACTTAACTTGCTAGTTTTACAACACTACTTTGTTCCAACTTAAGAATGATCTCCATCATCAGAATAGATCTCTTCTCAAGGATCCTAATATGTACAAAATAGGACACAACATAATTGATATAGATAATAGTGTCCATATAGGATGCTTCACTATTTCTTACATCAATTTTACATAGAATCATAAAAATGGTACATGTAAAAGAACATAGAATCTCAATTAATGAATTCCTCCATGTATCCATCTCTGGTTTCTCTGTAAAATAGCAGCAAACAAGTTGTAAATGAAAGTGATCAACAAGTGTTTGCATGCCTCCTCCACATTTCACTATACATATAGTGAATGCAACATGTATCTCCATGAATGAACTTCCATCACCACCTTGCCTTTGTAGATCTTCAATCCATGAAAGCCTTTGAGTGAATGAATGCCAAAAAGATGTGTTCCCTACTCCATTTGAATGACCAAAACCTGAACTTGAAATACTTGAAGTACCTCCACAAGATTTGCACACAACGCTTGATCCTACAATGTCAACAAGTTGCCAATTTGCCAACACTAGAATACTAGATCTTGAACTTTGTTCAAAAGAAAACATATTGACCACTTCAATACCTTTCAAGATCTGAATGAATTCATGTACTTGATCATACAAACCAGCAATGATAACTATTCCATCTCCAAGATCCAAAGGATGCAAAACTATGGAACTGGTTTTATTGAAATTTGACAATTTCAACACATTGACATAACAATGTTCATACATGAGATTAGGCAAGTGAGGTAGAGTAAGAAGACACTTCCTTGCAGCTCCAAAGACCTTACTTGAACCTTCAAGAACCTGTAAAAACAGATCCAAAATGCCTTGACCATTTGTCTCTTCTTTGATGCTTTTCACTAGCTTCGAATTGCCACTTGTCTCTTGGTGTTGATGAAGCAATCCAAGATCAACCTCTTGATCTTCCAATAAGACATCAAAGATCTTGCATATGTGAACATCTTCAGATCTGAAACTCTGAAGATACTCCCTCTCAAACACATGATTAAGATCCCACAAGATCTCATCAATGCTCAAATTTGACCCTTCACTATAGTTAGTGAAAACAATGCCACCATCATAAACCAAAAGATAGATTCCAACATTTCCATTTAACATGAAGTAGAGTAGGTGAAGATGAGTATCAAACCTAATCAAAACAGCCCTCTTGAGTTCATAACAAACCTCAATAAGCTCACCAATGATATCTCCCTTGCCTTGAAGAAGTTGCCACTTGAGTTGCTCCATGTAGTCTTCTTCAACCAACCTTTTGCCATCTTGACCATGAATGAACAATCCACCACAATCATAGAATGCTTTGAGTTGATGAAGAGATGTTAGATCCATGCTTTGGATCTTCCCAAGAACCACTCTTCCATTGCCCTTTCCTTCACAAGACTCCCTCTTAATGCTAGCACCACAAAAGTTAGAAACCTCCCTCTTGATAGTTGCACCATAAGAAGTAGAAGACTCTTGAATATTAGAAGCCAAGAAAAGAATCCTTAGTACCTTCAACATAAGAGTGATTGAAGTACTCTCTCTTTTCAAACATGAACTTCTACTCAATGATTTAGGTAATGAGTCATATGATAATGATTCTTCCTCACTATCGTTCATAAAAACATCATTCAAAGTACATCCTACTTTGAACACTTCACATACTTCTCTTCCTTTTGACTTGTGATCTCCCTCACCAAGTCTCATGATAGAAACCTTTGATCTACTCTTTTTATGAAGAAATGTGACACCACTTGTTGCACAAATGACTTTATCACAAAAAGATGTAAAAGAACCATTTCCTTCAAGCATGCTCAAAGCACCATCATCTTTTCCCACATGATTACATACATCAATATGAAAAGAATTAGAAGAACAACCATCTTCTTGCAAAGAATGACACTTAGCATCTCCATCTTTTTCCATATGAACAAACAAGTCATTAGCAACAATCACTTCCAAAGAAGAATCTTCATCAACTCCATTGATGAAGTTAGCTCCTTCCTTACCTTTTCCATTTTTGCACTTGCCATCTAGCACCATTGAAGAACCAACAAGCCTTGGAAGTCCATGAGTAGAAGAGTACAAACATGATGCTAATTTAGCTCCACATGACTCCATATGACTAGTAGGTAACACTAGTGCATCTTCAAGATCCAATGGATCCAAAAAATTGACCATAGATTCACCAAAGCTTGCCAAGTTAGCACAACAATTATCATCTCCAAGAAGTACATTATATCTCAACCTAGATCTAGCATTTTGTTTCTTATGGCATTCATTTGCAAAATGTCCTTTTATCCCACAATAAAAACATTTGAACTTGGACTTATCTTGCTTCCTACTTTGCAAAGAAGAAGAATGCTTTCCATGCTCCAAACTACCTTGCTTGGACCACTTGCCTTTGAACTTGCCCTTTGTGAAAAGAGCTTCTTCATCTCCACCTTGTGTTGATGCACCACCACCTTTGGCTTGCAACCTATGCTCTTCAGCCACCAAGATCTCTTGCAAGTCATTGACACTTGGCAAGGACTTTTGTATAGCAAAGCATTGTACAAGGTTAGAATGTTCATCAAGCAAACCATTCAACATGACTTGAACTAGTTCCCCATCCTTTATGCTTTCATCTATGCATGCTAGATCATCATTCAAGGATTTAACCTTCAAGACAAATGAATGTGCACTCTCTCCCTCTCTTTGACAACTTTGGAAGATTTGCCTTCTTAGGGTGAGAACCCTAGATGTGGATTTGGACTCATAGATCTTCTTCAAAGCATTCCATGCTTCACTTGAAGAAGTACATTTACCAACTTCTTTAAGAAGTTCATTGGTAACATTCATCTTTATGATATGTAAGGCTCTTTTAGCCCTTCTATCAAAATTTAGTTGCTCTTGAAGAATTAGAGGTCTTTCTTCAATTCCCACAACTATATCCATTAGCTCATTCAACTCTAGTAAAGACTCCATCCTCACTTTCCAAGTTGAATAGTTTGTAGAGTTTAACCTCTCTTTAGCTTCCAACATGATTCCACCATTGGATGTCATGATGCTAAAATCTTCTTGTGTCCTTAGGCTCTGTTCTAATGCACCTAGCACTCTCCTTTCTCTCAATAAATGAAGAAGGAGAAGATCTTAAAAGATTTAGAACCCTAAATGACCTCTATCTTGAAACTATTTGGCTTTCAAGCATAGAAAGGAAGATTGAAACACATGCAACACTTTGCACACACTAAGAATGGATTACAAACTCAAACCAACCTGAACACACTCTTGCTTAAGCTCTCAAACTTTCCAGCAAGTGACCAAATCAAGTTATGGTGTGAAGAGTTACTTGCATTCTTAGAAAATACCCAAAACTAGGATGCTAAAATTACCTAGTAATGAACAAACTTGATCAACATATGATCACCACACTAAGATATTGATTCAACCTGTAAAACCACATGTAAACCACACTTCTAAAAGTTTATAAACTCCAGCAAGTGATAAATACAAGATTTAGAGGTGAATGAATGAGCACACTTAGTGAATCACAAGACTAGCTTCACTATCTTGTCAAAATTTGGTGTTTAGATGTAGATCTAAGATCACTTCACATGAGAATGTTCCTCAACCTGTTAAGAACCTGAAAACACACTTGCATAATGGTTAACACCTTCCAGCAAATGCTCCAATCAAATTACATAAGGAGAGTTACTTACATGCTCAACAAAGTACACCAAAATTTATGCCAAAATTGATGACAATCTTTACAATATGCTCTTCACAATGGAGCTTACAATATGTTCACCCAAAAAAGGGGATCTTTCATCCAAATGGGAGCTTTGCTCAGCCTTTAGGAGAATTACAACTCACTCAAAAGAGCATTTGTCATCCACTTAAGGAGAAGTTTCATCCACTTAAGGAGAGTGTTCATCCAAGAATGGAGATTGTCAACAATAGGATTGAAAAGAACATTGTTAGTATTGAATATGCACAAGCCTCACAATCAACAAATGATTAGGTGTTATGATCTGATCCAAAATAGTTTCTTTTCAGCCTCTGATCTTCAATAGACCTGAAATATGCTTTTGATCCACAAGTTCAACTCACAAAACAAAGGTTAGTAAGATTTGATCAACAAAGCAATGCAAAATCATGCTAGAACTTGATCAAACATCCAAATATCACCAAAAATGGAATACTTACTATGAATAGAAGCCAACCAGCTCTGATACCATGTGAAAAATACAGATCCTAAGTGGATCTAAACTCCAAGATCATTGGCTTGAATGCTTGCACTCCAAACTACATAAGCTAGGAATTGGCAACACATTCTATGCTACCTAGAATGCAAAGAACTTGATCAAAAAGCATTTATCACAAATGGAAACTTCCATAAACATCAAGTGCGGCCCAAAATAGCATTATACAGTCCATAATACATCAGCCTACCACTTTTGGAAAGCACCTAAGATCATACACACAAAGCTTGAACTCAATCACTACACAATGCCAACAATGGAAGGAGAACCCAATAGAAAAATCTCTCATTAAGCAAAT
This sequence comes from Diphasiastrum complanatum, assembly GCA_029204225.1. Lineage (NCBI taxonomy): Eukaryota > Viridiplantae > Streptophyta > Lycopodiopsida > Lycopodiales > Lycopodiaceae > Diphasiastrum > Diphasiastrum complanatum. The sequence continues at coordinate 33,607 of MU832154.1, read as the reverse complement.
GAATACAATGGATCTGCTCCAACCTATTTCTCCACGGCCTACCTGCTATATATAGCTGAGAGAGATGACTCTCTCTCCTCTCTCTAGACCCTCCTTACCTAAAATATGCCCTATATAGGTAAAATTGGCATATATGTCCAAAATACATGAAAATGGACTCATTTCGAAGGTCTTGAAGTTTGACACTTCTTCATACTGAAAAAATACACTTACTAAAAATATCTAGACCTGTTTCACACGTGTGAAAAGTCAGATCCTAAACTATGTGCCATTTTTAGCAATTTTGGCCTAAAACTAGACAAGGAAATGTTGACAATTTTCACAGAAATCAACCATCAGTGGATGTGATTATGAAGAAGACATCCATATAGACATGTTTATGGAAGATTTTGACAAGGTTGATATTGAAAAATTGAAAAACCAAGTGGATCCAATCAAGGAACCACTAGTTCAGCCAATGGATATGAGTTCAAAGAAAGAATATTTAATAAACGTGTCATTAAAAGAAAATCAAAGTTTGAACTATTTTAGAAAATCCTCAATATCACGAAGGCATTCAATTTGGTCAATCTCTTGATCAATTAGCAATAATACCATGTGACGAGAATTAGCAAATTGACCAACTATATATGGGATAATGGTTTCATTATATAGGTCCAACACAATTATTAGACTTGTGAGCTTCTTGTTTCGATTCTTCAAATCCCATTTAGAAAAAATATCCTTTTAATCATTCGTGCACAAGGAAGCAATATTGAATCCGCTATCCAATAAAACAAAATTTCCAATGTAGTTTATCTAAAGCATTAAAAAACAATAAAATGTGAAATGTTTGAATGAACATTAACAAATGCATGTAACTGTGAGTAAGATGATGGATGTGAAAACAGATGAATGTGAGGATATTAACAAGATGAAGGTTAACTAAAAGAGATGGAGATGAAAACCAAGATGGAGACGGTATAAAAAGTGGAATTTTTTTTTGACAATGTTGGGAATTAGCTCTCGCACTCCTCACAGTAGTTCAATCAAGGTCTGATGGAACTTCTACGAGTCATGTGAGGGTTAGTTTTGAGCCGATTGTCAAAAATTGAAATTTTTTGCTAAAATCGAGCACTTTTTAGGACTAATTCTCTAAGATGTCAATCTTTGAGTGTCTGATCTGAACCAAATTTGAAAGTAGCTAAAAAACAATGTAATCTAGCTATTACCAATTTGGATTGAGTTTTGAACCGTCCGATTTAGAAAAATTAAGAGAACAAGATCATTTTTAATGTATTCTTGCCCATTTTTATAAGTTTTTTGTGGTTTTTCTGAGATTTCTTCATATCGGAGTGGATATAGCCTTCAAACTTCATACAATAGCTGTATCTGGACCATATCTAGGTACTATGAGTTTTGCGAGATTTCTTGAAGGACATTTCTTTCAAGACCTTGAAAAAACTCAGTTTTTGAGCACTTTTCAGTACTTTTTCTTAGATGTTTCTAAATATGTCCATTGGATCTTCACAAAAATTTCAAAGTAGTCATATCTAGGTCATATACATATAACTATTAAACTTTCTTAGAGAGTTACTTCTTGGCAGATCTCTAGAAATCATGAAAAAAGTATCTATTTTGGGTGTTTTTTGATAAAATCTTGAGATTCTCTAATCCTTAACTCTCACAGGCTGGTATATACTTGAAGTTCCTCCTCCTTGAATACAGCTGAAACTTCATGAGGATATCTAGAGTCCTCCTTGACTCAAAAGGATCCCAAAGATCCAACATCGTGCTACCAAGATCTTGAGAATTAGGCACATGAAGATTGGCAAGACTATGGATGCTATAATAACTAAGAGTTTGCATCATATCTTCGTGCTTGATTACCATATTAATCTTGGATCTAATGAGGCTAAATACTTCATTATGGAGATAAGTGTCCTTAGAGAATGATTCACTTACTCTCATAAAGAGTTTACAATTTGCCTCAATGTATGAAATAAGACAAATTTTCACACTATGAGTCAACAACTCACTCTTGCTCTTGCAAGACTTAAGAGCATACATTTGATGAAGTAACCATTTTCTTTTTAATTTATCTAAGATCAATTTCAAACCATTAATAACATCAACTATGTTCTCAAGAGAGACATCATACTCAACTAGTATGGCTTTACTCCAACTTTGAGATGCAAGAGTCTCACTAAAGCAAATTGATTTATCGAATGACATAAGAGAAGCAAGCATGAAATGTATACCACTTGAAATGTGCTCCTCTTTTCCTTGAAATGTCAACCACATAGGCTCATCCATGTCTCTTGAGATTCTTCTTGGAATCATAACTTGAGAAGAAGGACTCTCCTCCTCAATCCTTGGCACACTTGAATCTTGAGATGGCTCCTCAAGATCATCTTCTTGGTGCTCCTCCTTGATCCTTGAAGTCTCCTTGACATCACCACCATTTGCAATACTTTCAATTACATAATAAACATCATTCTTGATGTGGACATAAGAGTCATCATCCGAAGGAAGATTTCACACGTGTGAAGGCCTGCCCAATACCCACAATGATCTTCTAAGGTAATTTGTAATTGCACATAGATCTATCACATAGATTTGATGGGGCAAGGGAGTGCAAAGAATGTGAACGGAGAAGAGAGCAGGAACATTGCGGAACAGCTCTCCCGTTATAATCAGCTGATAGATGCAAAAATAGTCTACTAGAAAGCTTATGCTAAGTATAATCACAACTTTGATGTTCTAGTTGCCTAATAGGATCTTAAAAACTAGTTCATACTCACAAAAATGAGAGTACAGTCCACCGAAGAGATTAGATATGGTTTGTGTGTGTGTGTGTGTGTGTGTGGTATTATTGGAAATCAGATTCAATATGAAGTTTAGTTCTGAAATATATTGAAATTGCATTGTGGTAGTGCAAGTTCCTCAGTCATCAAAGACAGCCATCGTCTGATCAAAAACTGAGGAGTCATAGACGTTTGTGTTTAGTTCAGAGTGAGTGAACAAATGTTATCAAACAACAATAAAGTAAAGACATCACTCAAACATATTCGAGTGTTTGGATACATCGCTTTCGTTCAGATCCCTAAGGATCTAAGACGAAAACTAGATGACAAGAGCAAAAAAACAATCTTCATCAGCTATTCCCCAGACCACAAGGCATACAAGCTCTACAATATGGATATTGAGAAGGCATTCACCAGTAGAGATGTCATTTTTGTGGAAGACCAATTCATCGACCACAAGGGAAAAGCCGCTGATAATTTCAATCCAAGGATCGAGCAACCAGTCGATTCTGATCCAGAGATTCAATTGTTGAAGAACGATGATGACTCAAACAATGAGTCAGAACCTCAACAACTCAACCCACATCAAAAGACCAAAGTTCAACCCAGAAGGTCGAACAGGTCCAGACAATCTCCATCCAGATTTGTGGATGATCCAGCCTGCTACTTTGTGTAGAAACCAACCACCATTTTTGAGGCAATGTCTACTGCTGATGTTGACCAGTGGAAAGCAGCGATGGACATCGAATTTGATTCTCTTGTGGAAAATCAAGCATGGACACTCACTGAGCTGCCAAGGGATCGAAAACCGATTCCATGCAAATGGATATTCAAGTCAAAGTACGATGCTGAAGGAAGGCTAAATCGTTACAAAGCCAGACTAGTCGCCAAAGGCTTTTCTCAGATTTCAGACCTGGAATATTCAGAAACCTTCAGCCTAGTCGTCAAACATGCATCGCTCCGCCTACTCCTCTCCTTTGCAGCCACAATAGATCTTGAAGTCCAAACCTTCCTCAATGGAACCATCGAAGAGGAGATCTACATGACGCAGCCAGAGAAATACGAACTCAATGGCAAGCAACAACACCTTGTATACAAAATCCACAAGTCTCTCTACGGGCTGAAACAGTCACCTAGAGCCTGGTTTTAGAAGATCAATGCATTTCTGATAGAGAATGGTTTCATTCCAAACTCGACAGACTCGAATGTCTATTTCAAGTCTATATCAGATTACTTCATCATGATCACTCTCTCGTAGATGATACACTTATTCAGTAATAATCTGAATCTAATGAAGGATACAAAATGCATGTTGGCCCCTGAATACAAGATGACTGACATGGATCCAATCCACTATTGTCTCGGAATCCAAATTCAACGAGATCGACCTAGCAAACTAATCTTTATCAACCAGCAATGATATCTCAACAACATGCTGGAAAAGTATGGAATGGCCAATTGAAAACCAAGTCACTTTCCACTCGACCTTTGACTAAAGCTATCAAAGGAACAGTCTCCTCAAACTGATGCAAAAAAGGAGAAGATGAAGTGCTACCCATTTCAATCCATCATCGGCTCACTGATGTACGCAATGATCTGCACGGACCTTGCATATTCGATCAGTGCACTCAGCCTATTCCTGTCAAATCTAGGCTAAACTGATTGGAATGTTGGAAATAAAGCCCACAGTTCTTGGTGAATGATTAATTTCTATTTCATGATCCTTCTTGCATGTTTATTGATCATTGATCTAGGGTAAGGTGAAACCAACTTTGGTTCTACATCTGCTCATCTGATACCTGCAGGAATCACAAACTTAGACAACCAATTTATTTGAAGAACGTCTACAATGGGCTTCCAGCTGATCTCCAACAAAGGGTAACCAATCCTGTCATAATTTCAAGTTCAGATGTTAAGTCCAATTACTTGAAGTCATTGAAGACTTGGCCATCTTCAAGGACTTCCAAGAACTAGCATTTAGAACAAGTCTGTAGATTTACATTACTTTTTCAACAATCTACAGAAACACACTAAGTGTCGCAACAGTCTGCAGAAATACACTAAGTGTCGTGATAGTCTGCAGAAATGAACTATGTTTTTAACAACTTTGGCTTTTTTGCATTTGAAATGCGACACTTGCATAGTTCAAAAGTTTAAACTTGTGCAGTTCAAAAGTTTAACTGTTTTTAACACCTTCTCAAAATTATGGCGCTGGTGTTTAAAGAGAGAGAAAATTTTGAAGGTCATCTATTTTTGTAAGTTAAACTGTTTCAAGGGCACCCTCGCCTTATTTGCAAAAGTACTCTTGTTTCAGAGTATGAATTAATTTTTAAGCTCATGTTGGGCAATCAGAACACTTAAAGCTATGATTACATTTAGCATAAGCTGTCTATTAGACTATTTTTGCATTTAGCAGCTGATTAGAACGGGAGAGCTATTCCGCAATAAACTTGCTCTCTTCTCCGTTCACGTTCTTCTATCTCCCTTGCCCCATCAGATTGGTATCAGAGCGTAGCTCAAATAAAACGAGAGATAAGTTTGTTCTATTTATATACTGTTATCATGTCTCATATAGGTAGCTCTTCATCTTCATCACTCAATGAAGCTGGAGTCATTGACAAGTTCAATGGTTCTAACTTCTACATTTGGAAGTTGAAACTTAGAATGATGTTGATAGATAGAGGTCTTTGGGATGTAGTAGAAGGTGGTGATCAAGCAAAGGCCTGGAGGATCAAAGATCAGAAGGCCCTAGCATGTATCACACTCAATTTGGCCGGCTCCCAAATATCTCACATTACCACGTGCAAAACCTCTAAGGAAGCATTGGACTTGTTATCAAGTCTTTATGAGACTCACGATGTGACCATGAGACTACATCTTAGAAGAAAGTTCTTTACTCTTAGCATGTCTGATTCTACTACCATCACTTCTCACATCAATAGCTTCAAGTCCCTGTTAGATCAGTTATCAGTTGTAGGATGTTCTATTCAAGATGATGCCATTATGACCTTGCTTTCTTCTCTTCCAAAGTCCTATGAGCACTTTGTGGTGATGATTTCCACACAACCCAATCTCATTCTTCAAAAGGTGATCGATCATCTTCTTCAAGAAGAAATGCGGAGAAAGACTAGCAGCCTGTCCATCAAAGACAAATCCATGACTCTATGCACCAAGAAGAAAGACTATTCCAAGGGCAAGAATCAAGTGCAGCAGCAACAACATAAGCCTTATACTCAAGGTGATCATGGTGGATCGTGCAAGAAGCTTTTCTGTAGATATTACAAAAGAGCTAATCACGACATCAAGGAGTGTCGCATCAGGATCTACAATGAGGAAAAGAAACAACAACAACACCAGCAGTCAAACTCCTCCAACACGACGGAATTCAAGGAGTCAGATACACACTTGTTAATGGTTTACAGCAGCAACAAAGACTGTGATAGCTAGTATGTGGACAACGTCGCTCCCCAACACATGACCTCTCGCAAGGAATGGTTTACGGAGAACACAGCTTATAACAGAGACCAATTCATCTACCTCGGAGATTCTAGCACCATACGCGTGGAAGGCAAAGGAACAGTGAAGATCAGCTTCAACAACGATCTATCCATTTGTGTTCCTAATGTCCTTCATGTTCCTCAGTTATCAAAGAATCTGTTATTAGTCTCTAAGATAACTGATGAGGGCTACACTGTTACTTTGTCATCTGAGCAGTGTACAATACTCGAGGAAGATACTACTCTGACTACATGCACTAGAGTTGGAAATCTTTACGTACTCTCTAATTCAGTTGCATTAGCTAGTATCTCTAATGAAAATGTAAATGAGAATGTTGTTCTATGGCATAGTCGATTTGGACACGTGATTACAAAATCACTTTCTTATATGCATTGCAATAGTTTAGTTGATGGTTTGAATATCCATCTTCATTAGATAGGAAGTCTTTCTTTTGTGAATCATGCATCTATGGGAAGCACTCTAGAAGCAAGTTTCTAAAATCACATTCCATAAAAAAAAAGCATGTATTAGATCTTGTACATAACGATCTCTGTGGTCCAATGCCAACTCCGTCATTAGGAGATGTAATCTATTTTATCACTTTCATAGATGATTATTCTAGATGGTCTACAGTCATGTTCACTAAGCACAAATCTGAAGCATTTGAATGTTTCAAGAGATTCAAGGCCATGGCTGAGACACAAACGTCTAGGAAAGTGAAGGCACTCTGAACTGATGATGGTGACGAATACATCTCTAACGAGATGTCTGACTACATGGCTGAACATGGTATTAGAAGACGGTTCACCACTCCCAATTCACCTCAATAGAACGGGATTGCAGAAAGAAAGAATCAAATTCTTCTCAACTCAACCAGATCCATGATACATCAAGCACACCTACCTGCGAAGTTTTGGGCAGAAGCTACTGCCACAGCCCGTTACATGCAGAACAGATCCAGCACCAAAGCCATCAACAACAAGACTCCTCATGAAGTTTGGCATGGGTACAAGCCTAGTGTCAACCATTTAAAAATATTTGGTTGTATATGTTGTGTTCACATTCCTAAACAGCTTACGAAGAAGCTGGATCATAGGACAAATAAATGTATTTTCATTGGCTATCCTGATGAACGTAAAGCTTATAAAGTTTATGATCCATCCACCATTGTAGTATTTGTCTCTAGGGATGTAATATCTCAAGAACATACATACTATGATTTTAAACAACCATCAATAAACGATGTTATGTCATTTCATCCTATTTTACGTCGCATGGATTCTTCCAGCGTTGATGTTCCTTCTACAGAACCTGCAACTACAACTATAGAAGCCGAGCAGCCAACAATACCTGTCATCAGACCAGAGCAAGCTAGCTCAAGCAGATTGTAGGGTCTTCGATCCGACGTTGTAATAGCCCTCCCGCCTGTCAACAAGGGTTAGTTCACTGGATAGGCACCTAACTATGCATAGATGCTACTTCTAGTTAGTTCTCTACTTTTTGTCTAACTCTACCTCCCCTAACACTACTCACACTAACTCCACTCCCCTAACTAACTTCATAATGATTGTTGGTGAAGTGAAAGGATGGAATAGAAGAGGAAGAAGAAGGAGAAGAGAGAAAGAGAGAGAGATGAGATGGAGGATAGCTCAAATGCTCAATTTTATTGCTTATGGAAAAACCTTAACTAGCATAAACAAAAAAGCATGGAAAATGAAAATAACAAGCAAACCACAACAATAGCATAAGCAAGAGTGATTAGAAAATGAGGATGCTTGAGCTCCTTCATTATAAGAACCAGAGAGCCTAGCCGGAGCAATTAACTCCAAGGATGTTGTGAAGTGGCAAGAAGCTATGGAAAGCGAGTATAACTCACTTTCGATGAATCAGACTTGGACACTGGTCGACTTCCCCACTCACAAGAGAGTTATCGACAACAAGTGGATCTTCAAGAAGAAGATCAACTCTGATGGTTCCATTGCAAAATGGAAAGCACGGCTGCTGGCTAAAGGTTTTACTCAAGTCCAAGGAGTGGATTATCAAGAAGTTTTCAGTCCTGTCGTCAAGATGCAGTCAATCAGGACTTTGATTGTGTTAACAGCCGCGAAAGACCTAGAAATGCACCAAATGGATGTCAAGACAACATTTTTCAACGACAATGAATTGGAACCAACTCTAAAAAAATAATGTCTAAGTTTAAAATTGACTTTGGGCCTCAAGTTTTATTTTACTTACAAAGGTCCCAAGCCTATTATTTTAATTACAACTTAGCTTGTGTGCTCATTGGCCATGGGCTTATACGCACAGGATGCCATGCCCTCTCAACACATTTTACTGGTCGATTTTATTTATTTACAATTCGTCGAGAATACCTCCAACGTTGGCACTGATAGGGGCTTGTGTGGTAGCGGCCCCGACGACTTGTGGAGCTCCGTCGTCATTGTCTTCAATCAGGTTCTCGGGGCACCTGATGTCATCTGGGGCGGTGGGATCAGTTCGATCTAGCGATGATATAAAAATTGTTTGAACAAATGCGTCATCAAACAATGGTTGGTTGCCCTCGGCAACCTTTGGTGGCAAAACAGATGGGGTGGAAGAAGTAGCAGTGGAAACAGGGGTGAGGATGGTTTGTCCAAATGAGAGGATGGGTGGAACAGAGGGAAACTGAAGTGTGGTGTGGAGCACGGAAGGCAAGGATGGAGCAAAAATGGTCTGGCATGGGGGTGAAAAGTTGATGACTTGCATCTACACCAGAGTGTCTGGAGACAACTGAGAATCAGAGGGATTAAACATGAGGGGAGCAACGGTGGCGACAGGAGTGATGGAGAATGCGATGGTGATGGAAGGAGTAGTGGATAATGAAACAGAAATGGAAGTGGTATTAACAGAGGAAACAAGAATGGAAACAGAAACAATAGTGGAAGGAACAGAAAGAGGGGTAGTGACAACAGAGACAGGAGGAGAAGGTTGTATGGAAGGAGAAGTGGCGATGGTTGATGAAGTGGTTAGTGCGGTGGTGGTGGTGCGTCTTCAGGTAGTAGGTGGAGATGAGGATGAAGAGGCAATGCCACACATTCATTTGCTGGCCGTTGTGTTAGTAACTACAGGCTGGGAGGAGGTGGATGCTAAAGATGGCTGATAGAGGTTAGTCGGCACAATGAAAGACAAAAGGGTTGAGCGGTGGAAATCGCGCACTTTCATCTCGAGAAGTGCGCATGCACAATTACACAACAAGGGGTTTGTTGCGATATGCTCACGGTTGTTGGGTTTGATGGAGATGATTAGTTCACAAATGAGAAAGTTATGCCAGTCGTATGGCACAACTGAGGGGCCACAGAATGCTAGAAAGGATTCCACTATTTGGCTTAGCAGCTTGGACTAGATTATGTCCTTGCAAAATGTTGAAATAGCCAAAAAGTTGTTTAACAGATGGGCAGCCGCCTAAATGACGGGTTAACCATTGTTAGTCTGGATTGGAATTTCTGGTGCAGTTTGGGTGACGAAAGGTTTGATAAGAGTTTTTGTCTGACGATGGGAGGTGGGCTGACGGTCACCAGACATAATGCCAATGGTGACCATCGAGTTTGCGTTAATCCTGACCTTGTACATGGTACCTTGGTATAGGAAGTGGAAGCGTGACTTTGACGCGTCCCAGGTGGCATAAGCGTGAAGGGCGAGGCCCATGTTAATCTCAGAATGGAAAATCACCGGGAAATTGCCTCAAGAAGTGGGCAGGCTGTCTGAAGCCGTGGTTGAATCAGAGTGTTAGAGGGTAAGGGCCAAATCTGTGTGGCTGAGGGGATTTCACGCTAGATCACCTGCTTGGTGCCAGAGTCTTTAGAGGATGTGGAGGCCATGTTAGCAGTGATAGTTAAAGGGCAAAAAAGTAGGAGAAACGCTGAAAAAGGTAAAAAGGTGTGGAAATGACAAAAAATTGTGAATAGTGAGTGTTGGATGGTGAGAACTGTAGTTCAGAGCGCAGATCTGTGTTTAGTATGAGAAAATGATAGCTTGTAGAAAGTTTGGTCACAAACAAAGAACTTGAAAATTTCAGTGAAAATTTGAGCAGAGCTTCACCAGCAAAGGTGACAATTGACTCGAAATCAGCCCTTATATAGCGAAATTTAGAGTGCGTATTAGGTGAAATCCACTTTCCCTTGTTCAGTTCCACCCAAATTTTGATAGGGACCTTCTTCACAAAATTCTAAGACCTCAAGGAAGTCTGCGAGAGTTCAGAAGGTGATTTGACTGCTCTGCGAAGTTCTGCGAGGGTTCAACTCTCACAGGAAGTCATCTCTTGCACAACATGTTTCTGTGATTGGATTTTCAAGATCAGACCATGTAGGCAGGCTAATTTTACTATTTTGATTCAAATTAGGCACCTTGTGAGGGTTGGTAGGATGATCTTGATGCTCTGCGAGGGTTCTAAAGATTCAGCTTCTAGGAACCCTTGCACCCACTAAAAGATGATGATTCCTCCATCAAGAACTCTTGCAGGGAATTTTATGGATGCATCTAGGTCAGATCTAGTGACTGTCCAAGTTTCAAGAGCAATCTCCCAAGGGATCTCCAAAAATCATGAAAAAAGTGCTCATATAGAAGTGTTGATATTTGTAGGGATGTTAATGGATCTGATCTTAATGCAATAGAATCTCTGCGACTGTAACTTTTCCATCTGTTTTTGCTGGTTCTTCCCAAGTTTCTCGAACTCATTGAGCATCATTTCTATTGTAGCGTTGGCATTCGTTGATGCAATAGTAGTGGATGTCGTAGTAGTCTTCCCTGCTATATAAGGCAACATACTGATATTCGACTCATCATCTGAATCTTCATCCTCCTCCCAAATTGCGTCGTCCATAGCATTTTGCAAGAGTGCATACTCATTATGGCGTTTCAACTCACGTCTAATCCGTTTAGGTAGACCTAACAAAAACCACATAATCATGGCATTTTCGTTAATCAGCTTAGGTTCGCATTCAGATCTGAGGCGTTTCACTTGTTCAATGTAATCTCGAACCATTTCCCGATTTCCCATTTTAATTTTACTTAAAAGTAGAAAAGGGTCTTCCATAAACTTTTGCGGTCTGAACCATGTGATAAGGGCTTGTTTAACAACCTCCCATAAACCCTACTTTCCACCATAGATTGCTATAAATTAAGTGGTAATGAATCAAACTTCTTCACACCACTTTTGCTCTCTCTCTCTCTCTCTCTCTCTCTCTCTCTCTCTCTCTCTCTCTCTCTCTCTCTCTCTCTCTCTCTCTCTCTCTCTCTCTCTCTCTCTCTCTCTCTCTCTCTCTCTCTCTCTCTCTCTCTCTTCATCTCTCTCACACTAGCTCCATTCTACTATAGTCCAACATGGTTGCAATATTGATCTATAATACAATTTTATAGCTTTGGTGAGTATGGTTTTAATGCATATGAACCCAACTTACAACAATACGCTAATGAGATATTGAAATGCCAAGGACTATAATTAAGGTAGGACATTAGCAAAAATAATATGGCTTAGGTTAGTAGTCTTATCCTAAATTGTATTCCAAGAGCTCCAATGAAAAAGGGACATCTTAGTATGAAATGCCCTAGCTATATATTACACAAATAGTAGTTTGCATTTTCATGCAGATAGTTCCTTGTGAGATTTTCTAGCCTTCATTCTCAAGCTCTCCTCCTCTTTGATCTCCTTTTGTTCTCCAATGATTAGTGATGGTGATTTTTGATTTAGTGGTGGTGAGTGTTTTGTTTGTGGTGGAAGATAAGGAGATAATCAAAGCTAGTGTTTTTTTCTTTTCATGTATGAGTGGCTTAATGGATATACTTGATAGTTCAACGTCATTCCTCACATTTGGTATTGAAAAACAATGTATTGGATGAAGGGATTATGATTGAAGAGGTTAAGAAGGTAGTGGACTATTGCTTTAACTTTTCAATAGTAGTGAAAGTGCTCCTTTCATATCTACACTTTCATTGGCCACAAATAATTTCTACTTATATGTGTTTCTTTTTCTTTTCTTGCATATAGTTCGTTTTATTCAATATTTTGTAATAAATCTCTTCAAGTGGATATTGCACAACACTCATTTTCTTGTCTTCGGTCCAAGATTCTCTTCTAGGTGATTCAATTTGCTTTTCTTGTACTCTTTGGTTGATAGAATCAAGAACTCACTCTCAAGTTAGTGCTCTCTAGAGAGTTCATTATTGCCTTGTCTCTCTCAAGAACCAACACCAAAAAAAGTTGAGTCATAAAGTTGCATTATTAATATCTCAACATTTTCAAATGATCGCATTGCTTTATGAGCTAGTATCATGGGGATATACACTTCTAAGGCACATAGACCATCTAGTTCACTATGTACATCCGTACCTAATATATCTTCCATTGCTTCTTTGCAATTTGTTTCCACCATGTCCTTGTTGCCCCTATTCTTCGACACCCATGTCACATTTTAACATTGATTTATTGTAACCTAAATGATGCCATGCCAATTTTTTTATTTTCTCATTTGATCTTGAGTTATTGTAATGTAAATGACATACTCTTGGTTGTTTAATACTCTCCCTTTGAGACAATCCTCCATCATCACCTGATTTACTTCCTTCATTACATTCCACTGCCCTAATCCCTTTGCCATTGTATCCACAATCAATGTGAAATTCACTTTGTTAAAGCACTATCATATGTTCTCCAAATCTTTACAAATTTAAAAATTTTGTTTTGAAGAAACCTTTGAATTTATGTGTGCAATAGAGTGCATGTGCTATTGTGCCTATCTCACTATACTCATTGTTGTTGATTTTCAGATAAACTCTCTTCATTTCTGGTTTTTTTTTGGCTATATTACTTTCTAACACTCCTTTTGAAATAATGATAATAGCATTTCTATGTGTGAATATGCAATATACTACATCAAGTATTAAGTGAAGCCTAAACATTAAGAACAAGGCTTTCAAGATATCAACTACATGTCATGCAAGGTTTGAGCTTATTCAGCTATGGCTACAATAACCACTCTAAACCACCCCCACAGCCCCCCCCCCCCCCCCCCCCCCTTTTTATGGGCACCCCAAGAGGGGTTTGGGGGGGGGGGGGGGTTTGGGATTTTCATGTTCGTGTCAAAGTTGTTATTCTCAAATCATAAATAGCTATGATAAGTTTTGACTCATGTTCAACAAATTGGTACATTGTATACATTTTCTTTTATGCATCAAAACATAAGTACACTATAACCACTTCTCTGTACTTCTAAAAGAAAAATTCATACTTCAAAGTTGAGATGTTGAAAGTATTAGTATCATATGCTTGATATGACAGTCATCAAACAATGGTATGGTGGTTGGTATATAGATTTAATATAATATGCTAAGTTGGAAATATCACAAAAAAGCTAGATAGTTTTTCCATCATAAGAATCTACTATTATTTCACAAATAATATTCAAGAATTTTGATTTTATTTGAAAAATTGATGGTCATTTTTTTAGTTTCCACATAAATACTAGCTAAAATGTAGGAATTATTAGTGTCAAAATCAAATTTATAGACCGTCTAAAAGCTAGGACACATTCAAATTAGTACAATAAAACTTTACATTCAAAGTCTTACCATTTAGGAGCATAAAATCCCAATAACATACCATTGCTTTCTAGATGGCATTTATTTTTCTAAGAGGCAAAAATAAATGACATTTTGAGAATATATTATCATACACGAAAAAAATTCAGCACATAAAAGATGAAAACTTAAAGATAGTTGCTAGTTTTTGAAAAAAGTTTATTTTTTCAATGATTGATATGGCCAAAAAAACATATCTAAGCTAGTTTGTGACTAATTATTCTTGATCTCACAATGAAAATCATGTTGATTGGGTCAAAAAAAAACTCAAAGTTATTGCTAAACTTTTTTCTACATTTTAAAGACATGTTTATAGTTAGGGTTTAGGGTTTTGAAGTGGTCCATCAAGTAAAGATCAAGTAAAGTGCAATTTATAAGTGAAGTTATTAGTGCATGTAAATGCTTTATTATATTCTATTATAATGCATGAAGAAGATTTGTTACACAAAAGAAACGACTACAAGATAGTTTGTTATATTTTAATGAACTTGCTTTTATTATCTAAGTTGGTTTGTGAGTGTAAGTTGCTAGTAAATATTAATCCACAAATTAAAGATATAACATTAGAGCAAAGGAATTTTAAGTTTTCCTAGTAAAAAACAAGTGCACTACAATGCAAGAGTAGATTTACTAGTGTATGTAAATAAGCCTTGGTATTTTCTACCATGTTACCTAGTTGAGTTGAATGAAATTATGACATGATCCTCTTTATTCAACTAGGCAAACATGTGGTTGTGATGTACAATTGACATATTCATTTTGTACTAAAAACCATTTATTGACCATGTTGCCTCATTACTACTTTTGGTCTCAAAGCACAAGTAGCATCTCATTTACCGACTTTTTTAGATGCTACTTCTTGATTTAAGCAAAGGCTTAGATTGCACTCTTAGAAATAATAATAAATGATTCTAGGACACACGAGGTGTTTGCTAAAAGACTTGACACGCGACATCAATTGGTTTAATTTGGCTTGTGTAAGGTGTAAGAGTAAGCATATGTTTGACTCCATACCAAATCTTTTTTGAGAGGTGGAGGACTCGTCTTTTGTGTGATTGATATCTTTGGTTAATAAAATTAGAGTTAAATACCATCTAAGTAGCTCTTTTAAATAGAGAAGTTGCAAGTGCTTTTTGAAAGTCAATTGTTTGAAAGAGCGCGGCGATGAAGGACAATAACATATTTGAAGAGTGTTGTAAAGAGTAAGGTTGTGCCCATTCTACAAGAGGTTTTAAGTAGATGAATCTTTTGGAATAACGATAAAATCAAAGACAAGTTTCAATCATAGGCAATATAAGCCTAGTATTCTATCTATGCTTAATTGTAGTCAAAATACCATGGCATGGTAATGTGAACCTAGTTCTTCAAAAGAGCTTGATGAATGACAATAGCAAATTCCATTAACGCTTCACATTTGTAGAGAATTTTGGTAAGATAAAGAGGGGCAATATCTTCTAGTTTGGGCATATAAGTATGTTGCCCTTGTCTTTGTCATTTGGATTAGATAGTATGTTATTATTGAAACAAAATAATTTTTTTATTATATAAAGCACAATATGTACAAAGTACTAAAAGCTTTCATCAAACTATAATGTGAGGAGACCCTTATAATGTAGTTCACATAACAGCATAAAAAGTAATCCTTGAATAAGGCCCCAAAAATTCAAATCACACCATAGACAAAAGTACCACACACGTACAAAAACTATCAAATACAAGAGAGAGAGAGAGAGAGAGAGAGAGAGAGAGAGAGAGAGAGAGAGAGAGAGAGAGAGAGAGAGAGAGAGAGAGAGAGAGAGAGAGAGAGAGAGAGAGAGAGAGAGAGAGAGAGAGAGAGAGAGAGAGAGAGAGAGAGAGAGAGAGAGAGAGAGAGAGAGAGAGAGAGAGAGAGAGAGAGAGAGAGAGAGAGAGAGAGAGAGAGAGAGAGAGAGAGAGAGAGAGAGAGAGAGCTCATGCACTCCATGTAGGAAGCATTGAACTTCATATAAAAGCTTTAAGCCAAGCTTATAATAAGTCTCACAAAATTTTAATGAAATCGGTGAAAGACTAGAATACAGTGTATATATCTATGATTCATAACTAAAACTAGTTCATTTTTACAAGCAAAAAATATATTAAAAGCAGGTCATAAACAATTGACCTAGTTGCACATGTTGGTTCTTTAAGAGCATTAATGAGGAGTAAACGTTCTTAAAATAAGTAAAATAGGATCATAAACTAATTAACAAAGATTGCACAAAAGTTTCAAGTTAAAAATTCAATGATTTTATATCACAAGAAAATCACTAAACTAGCTTGTCTTGGCAAGGGCACCACTCGGCACATAATAATGACTCCAAAATTAGCTAGATGGTCCAACAAGCATATCAAACCTTTAATAGTTGTAATAAAGAAAAACCAATACATAAGCATAAAACAACCTATATGCATAGAGAATGCACCACACAAAAAGCATATGTTGGAGAGAAAAATTAATCTATTTCTTGATAGATGAAATGAGAAGTACATGGAGATATATAGTACCTCAGTCTTGATCTGAAATTCCGAGTTTTGGACCTCTTCACATATTCCTAAATCTAACCTCAAAATCCTAAAATCACTTATCAATTCTAACTTTGCCCCCAGACAAGTGGTGGGTCCCACTACATACCAGAAACTATCAAATTGGGTCTCAATGTTTTCTCCATGACTAAACATGATCAAAATGACGTAAGGACTTATTGTTTGCCTCAAAATGATAATCATACAACTTATTTGACATTTCTAATCAATAAAAGCTCTCAAACTTTCCAGCAAGTGACCAAATCAAGTTATGGTGTGAAGAGTTACTTGCATTCTTAGAAAATACAAAGACTAGGCTTTAACATTGGGCTTATTCCCATAAAGCATTACAAGGCACTTTCATGATGCCTCTCAACAAAAGTCCTAAATTTCAAAAATCTCTCAAATACATTTGACTTCGAAGAAAGAAGTTACATTCAACAATATCTTTCATATTCATCAATGAAGGCTAGAAACATGGTAGAAGCTCATGAACTTTTAGTGCTAGAGAAATGCAAATTTGAATGTATAAGCTCAAGAACATGAGAAATTTTGTGATGGAGTTGGAGTAGGTCAATCTGTGTGTCTTTTGGCATGGCACATGATCCACATGCTTTGCCCTCCTTTTTTAATGCGCTTGGGAGGATGTCACATTTTCTAATCTAAAAAATACTAGATTAATGGCTTGTGCTTGAATTTCTCTCAAACAAAATGATAATGTGCTTCTATATGTTTGATTTGAGCATGTAATACAAGATTTTTAGCTAAGTGTGTACAACTTTGAATATCACATGAAATTGTGGTTGCACCCATTTGAGGTTGTCCCCTGTCCCAAGTCTAAAAATGAGCATCATAGCCATATTGCTTCATGTGTTGCACTACTTAGAGCTTGGTACTCAGATTCCATAAATAATAAATCAAAATAATTTGCTTCTTGCTACTCCAAGCAATGGCTATTGTATCTACATAAATGTAAACCCAGTAGTGGACCTCTTGTCATTCGTATTTTTTGTCTAATCAACTCCTCAACTCATATATGGTGACACCTGAAAGGAAGATAAGAATAGAAAAAAGTATTAGACACTTTACAATTACTTGTGTTTTCTACCTACAATATGTTTTGATTTTGTTGATGTTGATCCGATGTTTGAATACTTCACCGTTCGACTAAATTGTTTAACTAAGCCAATTTCATAGTGATTTTCTAATACAATTTTTGTATTAAATAAGGTCCATTCCAATGGATTTTCAGTTTTTGAAACATCAATTCATATCTTGCATCATAGGAATAATACTAGTTGACCTTGGATGAACTGATAGTCAAACATATCTCTATCATGGATTTCCTTCATCCGATGCATGTGGGTTTCCTAATGGGTTAACATAGCCAGTCTATGCTCATCTAGGTCTTGTAGGGTATCCAATCATTGCAATACTAATTCCTTTTCCTCTAGATTGTGCTCCATGGCAAATTGTAACGATGAGACTTCTATCTCAATGGGCAAGATGCAATTTTTGGCCATATACCAAGAAGAACGAGGTTTGGTTCGTACTGGTTTTGTATGTGGAATTGTATGCCCATAATGTAGAGTATAGTTTCTTGTCTCAATCTCGTTGACTATCAGATACAATTTTTCTTAGTATCCCTACCAATTGTTTGTTCATGCTTTCAACTTGTTCGTTAGCCTGCAGATGATAGGGGGTTCTTTTGTGATGCTTGATCCCGGTCAAGGCCTTGATGACTTTGCTCAAAAAATGTGTACCTCTATTAGAGATGAGTTCTCGAGGAGATCCAAATCACCCTATCACCTATTCTTACAAGAACCTGTTACTCTCCTTAGAATTGTCTTTTGCTATCGCATGTGCTTCTGCCCATTTGGTGAAGTAATCTATGGCCACGGTGATATAGTATTTTCTACTAGAGAATGATGGGTGTATTGGCCCTATGAAGATGATGCCCCATATTTTGAAGAGAAGATATTCTTGTATTAAAACTGTCTATCAACTAGAAGGTTACGTTCTTCAAATTCAAGAGCATGAAGTCGACAAATTACAAAAGGCACTGTATGAGTTAAAGCAAGCTTCAAGAGCCTGGTTTGAAAGAATCAAATCTATTCTTGTTGCAATATCAATTTACTTTCAATTCAACACTCTCAAATGTGTATCTACAATACAGAACACAAGCTATATCATAATAGCACTTTATGTCGATGATGTGCTAATCATCAACAGAGGCACTGAAGAGAGCTCGAGGTGAACCTAATAGAAAGGCCTAGGTTCTCTCAGGTGATCTGACTGACAACACGTATGAAGGCCCACTTAGGAATAAAAAGCTCAATGGATCTATGATATTTCTTTATCTCAGACATTCAATTGTTGAAAATAAAGCCCACAATTGCCTCCTTGGCGAATGATAACTTAGAGAGCCAATTACTTGAAGAACGTCTACAACAGACTTCTGGCTGATCGCCAACAAAGGGTAACCAATCCCATTATAATCTTAAATTCAAATGTTAAGTTTAATAACTTGAAGTCATTGAAGACTTGGCCATCTTCAAGGACTTCCACAAAACTTGCATTTAGAACAAGTATGTAGATTTATATTATTTTTGAACAGTCTGCAAGAAAAAAAAAACACTAAGTGTCGCAGTTCGCATTTTTTGCACTTTTTCGAAAACTGCAACACTTACCTTTGACTTCTTCTGTTCAACTATCTTGAAGAAGTGAACTTGTTCACAATTCAACAGTTTAACTATTTTTCAAACACCTTCGCTCCTTTTTCGCATTTTTCCAAAAAATGCGAAGAGAGAGAAAATTCCAAGAGGTTCTCTATTTTTTAAAGTTAAACTGTTAAAGACACTTTTGCCAACTTTTCAAGGGTGCCTTCAACTTGTTTTAAGGACACCTTCGACTTTCCCAAAAAGAGCGAAAAAGTTGAACTGTTAAAGAGATCTTCGCTTTTTCTGAGAGCATCTTCAACTTTCTTAGGGTGCCTTAAACTTATTTAGGACACCTTCGGCTTTTTTTGCAAAAATTCGAAGAGAGAGAAAAATGCCGAAGTTCATCTAAAATGAACGAGGAATGTTCGCAGGCACTTCCCGTAATTTACGAAGTGAGAGATTTTTGCGACGTCCTCATCTACGTCAATGATACTGATTTGTTGACCGTATACACTATGCATTAGGAGAAATATGGGCTCAAAATGGGCCCTTTAAGAAATTTCACTTTAGAGAGAGGTTAGTTAGAGAGATAATGCAAACCGGTAACTTCTGGTTGCCATTTTTTGAGTTTCCAGCCTTGCCCGACATCTAACTAGTATGGTTAACTTTAGACAATAGTTAGTTTAGCATGAGATGTAATAACTTCTCTTCAGAAGCTTTTTCCCAAGTGATGGTGAAGAAAATTAATCTTCCACGTCCATATCGGGTAAGATTAGCTAGAAATTTTTATAATGACGGAATGTTCAAAGTAGTTGGCCAACCACTTCATATAACTGAATTATACAAATCAGAATATGGTGAGCTCAATTACAACGATTGCAATAATATTTTCCTTGATATTGAAAATGTTCTAAAATACATTATTCAATTCTATAAACTAGACGAACATCAAGCAAATGGAAAGATCATTATTGTTATAAAATTGGATGAATCTGAAATCATCAAGGGTCACGTGTGAGTGTCACTTTGATGAACAAAATTTCAGATACAGATGATCGCACATTTAGTGTTCAATCGAAAAATCACATATGGTGGTTGGCGGCATTCCAGGTATACATTTCAATTTTCATTTAGAATATCTATATTAACAATTCATACTTTGCCAGTTTTTATTGACATGTCATGCATTACTTGTTTCTCTACAAGTCTTGAAATAGGACCATAAAATACTATCATGGATATTTTCAAGAACAAATTATGACGAGATTATAAAGAAACATTTGGAGGGTGAGAAATTTACAGTCGAAAACCATGGAAGTTTTCAAATTCAATGGCACCTTGCAGGGGATTTGAAAACATTAAAATGTATGTATAATGTCTCTCGTGGGGCAACATCAAAGCATCCATGTCTATATTGCATGAAGGATTGCTACAATACGAATTTGGGACGCTCAACAAACACTGGCCCAACACGAGAAGCTGAAGATCCAAATATAGAAAGTGGTTTGCCAATTCCATTAAAATATGTTCACATATGCACATTGCATGTTGAGGTTTGTATTATTGAAAAACTAATTTACCTGCATATTCTACTAGCATAGAATCATAAACCGGAGTCAGTGGCTAAAGCAGCAATTAGGAGGTTGGAAATAGTTTTGTCAAATGCAGGACTACATAAAGGGAATGTCACGATTGAAAAAAGTGATAGACTCTTCGGAAAAAAAAGGAAACATTCCTAATAAGCCATCAATTGGAGGTGCTAAAGCAAGTAGATTCTTATCCAATCACACATGCAAAGAATCAAGTGTCAGATACAAAATATGGAGAGAAATTGTTCAAGCCACGCGAACACTGGAAGGAAGTAATCGAGTGGAAAAGGGACAAGTGTGGACCAATTTAGACAAACTCATAGGTGTTATCAGGAAAGAAAACCTATCATCAAAAGATATGAGGACTTTGCAAAATCATTGCACCACATTTGTCAAATCTGTACATGATTGTTGGGGAAAAGACAACGTTACTCATTACATGGTGCTAATCTATATCATTATCTGGAAATTTTTTCGTTCAGGCTTATAATTTTTCTGCTGATGTAACTAATCAAAACTATTGTTTGCAGCACATCCTTCTTCATCATGCAACTTATTTTGCAAAGGAATATGGGAGCTTAAGTATCTGGTCATCACAAGGCATGGAAAAATCTCATTGGCAAGCAAAGGGAGCATTTCATAGAGCAACAAATCATGGAGGACACAATTCAAGAAATAAATATTTAGCTCAACTTTTTTAGTGGTTTTACAGAAGAGCACAATTTAGATATTAAGCTAAAAACTCGCCAAGTATTACGATATTTCGAAAGGCATTCAAATTCATTACAAAAGAGAGATCCTTGTAATATATCAAAAATCTATTACAGAAAATTATTTAATTATCATCATCATCCTCTTCAAGATTCAGACGGATGGTATTGTCATGAAGGAATAATCTCCTTTCATATGGATCCAAAAATTCTAAATTTTTCCTCTTGCTCATATCAATGTAACCCGAATAAAGGGCCATTGCAGATGATCTTTTCGTAGTCTCATTGTGAGTATAACCCAATATCTTAATAGCCAAATCTCTCTTCACAAAAATTATCTTATATGTTTCTCTTGCGTACTTATGGCCTCCTAAACAAACTAATAATGATTTGATGGCCATAATGACAATGGTTGCATATGGATTATAAGATGAATGATATATACAAATCTCATTATTTTGAAAGTTTTTCAAATATGAGATAGAGAAACATCTTTTCTCCCGGCTGATACACCTCGGATGCCTCCATGTCTCATACCAAAGGCATCTATTTCAATAGCATCATGTAAACAAAGAAAATAAATTTAGAATGATACATAACACTGCAAACTCAATAAGAAAACTGAACAATATCAATACCAATAAGAAATAAGAAAACTGAATAATATCAATACCAATATAATATCTACTTACCAGATCATAATCATCGTAATCAACGACGTTTACTCTGCTAATGTCATGTCATCCAAATGGCCTCTACATTCCCAAAGGAGATATATCTAGCCCTAGGGGGATATCTTTTTTGGAATTCCAAACTCCTTTGTAGGCAAAGTTTTCTCATAGGCTTTAGATTTTTCAATCATGGCCTCCAAGGCCTCATTGCCAGATTTCCAATTGCCATCTTTATCATAATCTATCTCACTTTCAAGGTCATCATATGAGTAATCAACAATGTCAGAAAATTCTGATAAATTTTGAGCAAAAATTGAGAGGATTTCACCCTCTCTCAAATTCAATAAATTTTCTATATCATTAAATGAAATATAACATTCATTATTTTAGAAATATAAAGGAACATCGAGTAGAATTAATTGATTAACAAGAGATGCAGATGGAAGAAAATCAGAGAGAATTATAGAACGAGGGAGAGTTTTTTGATAATCTGAAGCCATAGATGCTTCAGCTTCAGCCCCTATATCGGTATCTGCATCATTTACATCAACTGGAACAGGTGCAGATGTTTCAATCAATGGAATAGTTGAAGATTCAACAGACTCATCATCTAGAATTTTAGTAGATATGTAGAAGACAAAAGCTATTCCTTTGATTAGAAGGCGACATATTCTTTTGTGGATATTACAGTATATATTTATTTTGAAATAGTCATGCAGGTTAGAGTACTTTTTATTGTGTTTATGCTTAGAGGATGGTTGGGAATGTACAAGGTTCTGAAAATGAACGAAACAAAAATTATCTATATCCAAAACATGAGTACTAATAATTTGAGAAAAATTATCAAGATAAGAAATTAAATTATAACGATTCTCATAAACTAGCTTATCGATATCGAAGAGAGCAAAAAAAATACTAGCAAAATATTCTAATTTGTCAGATGGAATGTCACTGGCATTAAAAAATCCATAAGTTTGTCATCTGAGGCCATGGAGGAACTAGCCATATTAAACCTAATATCAGTTCAATGCGACAGATAGATATCGGTAGAGGAACAAAGCAAAGTGCGTGCACTGATCCGGTATGGTAAGGCCAAGAATGAAATTTTTTAAAAAGCACTCGTCGGAAGTGACTGATATCGATTCAGCGTGCCTAAATGAATACGAGCATGCACAGTAAGGGATGGCGCGCATCGATTCGATATCGTGAGATAGAAAGAAAACAAAAAGACTTGTGAGTTCAGAATAAAAGATCAGGAAATCGAAATATGACAAGTGGTGCTCATATTTATAGCCAATTCATGTTGATCACAGCCATACATTTGTCAAGTAACAAATTGAGAAACACAGCCTATATTTATCCACCAATCAGAGTGAGACAAATTTGTACCTACATCAGAATACATTAACTAGTCTATAACTAGATTCAACGAATCATCATTAGGTCTGACCCTAGAATCAGTACCTGCACCAATCAGTAGCATTATTTTCATAATGTGCACACTGATCCAATATTCAATCGATATTTTTTTGATATCGGTTTGACGCGCACTTGATTTCGTTATAGATTTTATTCTAACATCCTGCGCGTTGATCCGATATCTCATAATGTTAAAATTTGGATTATGCAGTCCTCCAAGTAGTTGATTCTGTCAGCTGTGGTTGGTATACCATATGCAATGCCAAACACTTTTTGGATTGGCTTGCATTACAAGATGGACTTCCAAATCTAGAAGAGGTAATCTTCGATTAATTACTTTTAATTGTGTTTTTTTTTTCATATACAAATTCCTATTAACTGATCTTTGATTAATTACATTTAACTGTGTTTATGTTTTTTTTTCAGTTTAAATGTCCGAAGGTCTCCTTAATGGAAATAATGCACTTCAGACAGGAGACCATAAAGCTTGTGATCGAAAATTCATATCCAATTGCAATGGCCGAGTGTTCTCCACCCAAGCTACTGATTGCAGTGGCCGAGTGTTCTCTACCCAAGATACTGATTAAATATTCATCTCACTTGATGTGGATGAGACACATGTACAGAAAATTTTAATAGAAATATATTTACAGTTTTTCTATGGTTGTTCTTACTTGTTTTTTTTTTTCTCTTATCAATTCAGGTTATGATTCATTCATCTTCAATTTCTACGATTTTTTGACATGTTTGTTTTTCATAGCCTTGGTCTGCCTTGCCTTTACCATGGTTTTTTTTAATAAGTTCAAAATGATGATCTGATCGAACCTTTGCCACAACCAATCCAAACATGCAATATTAGTTCACTTAGATTTGTTGCATCAAAGCTTTGATCAGATCATCATTTGAACATCTACAAATATGCCAAGACAAGGACAATACAGACCAAGGCAATGAAAACCAAAAATACAACCGATATATACGAGACCTTGACAAGGGCAAGCGTCGATTCGATATCTGATTGTAGTGGTCACTGGAGTTCAAGTAACTGAAGATCTTCCCAATGGAGATAATGTATTTCCTATTTATTTTCCTACTATTAATTCATGTTATGATTCATTCATCTCAATTTCTACGATTTTTCGACAAGTTTGTTTTTCATAGCCTTGGTCTGCCTTGTCTTTACCATGGTTTTTTTTTTTATAAGTTCAGAAAGATGATCTGATGGAACCTTTGCCACAACCAATCCAAACATGCGACAAACTTAGATTTGTTGAAGCAAAGCTTTCATCAGTTCATCTTTTGACATATCCAAATATGCCAAGACAAGGACAATATAGACCAAGGTAACGAAAACAAAAAATACAACCGATATATACGAGACATCAACAAGGGCAAGCATCGATTGTAGTGGTCAATGGAGTTCAAGTGACTGAAGATCTCCCCAATGGAGATAATGCATTTCCTGCAGGAAACAATGAATCTTGTTATCGAAAACTCATATTATCCAGTTGCAATTATATTGTGTTTTGCACCATGGAAATGGAGATCATAGAAATGAAAGAGCCTCATAGAAAAAGTGGTTAATATATTTTCAAAAATGATGTATACAAAAAATTGTATTACATAATACAAAATTCCATAGTTCATAATCTATGGATCTTCAATTTCGATGGATGTTCCAATGTCTTTGCATTTTATATGCTCTCCCTGCTTTACTTTTACTTGCACAAGAGAAATTGTTTTAGTTAAAACATTCTGTGAAACTGATTCACTTAGAAGTAGAAAAAAAAAGTATTTTTATATGGCATAACGTACCTTTACACCATTCAATCGAAATTGATAGTACTGAGGTAGATCAAATTGCAACATGTCTAGTTCTGATCGAATGTGATTGAGACACCAATCTTCCTTGACCTCAACCATTGCAAGAATGTTGTCATTTCTTTTCACTGTTATTTGAAGTTGCTCTTGAGGGTTTATACCAAAATCTTGATCAAGTGGCTTCCAAACATTTTTGCATTTAATCCATCTTCTATATATAATACAGCAGCAAAGTGAGCATTTGTTTTTTGATGTGATATCTAAATGTCATGGATGAGTAACATACTCTGCACTCAACTTGCTGATTTTGTTTTGTATCCCAACCATCATCCAACAACTCAACGATTATATCAGCACTCAAGTCCTTACAAATAAACATTGCATCTGAAAAAGAAATCAACAAAAATAGTAAAAGATAGATACCAACTTAATCTATTATTCTTTGATTCAGTGCTACATTTTAATATAATCTGAATATCAATATATAGCCTAGATCAAAAACTTTCTGAAATTGCTGCATCAGGAGAAATCCATTCCACTCGAAAAATATGGTAGAGGATATGGCTCTAATCTACCAACTAAGCCATTTTTATCAGAAAAATAGGTGTGATCATAAAAAAAACTCCCGACTCTAAAAGTAATTTTGGAGAACGACCTTTATATTCTAAAATATCGATATTCGAATGTATGACATCGATTATTTCTGCAATCAATTGAACTGATTGCCATTCAACGAAATTTGATGGATACAAATCTACAAAACCAACAAAAACATCTCAAGAAAAATATAATTCAAAGAAAATGCTAAATCTAAAAAAATTGAATTTGAAAACTTACAAATGCATTTCCTTCTATCATTTGGATTCAGATCATGAATGTTGAGCTCATTGTCAAAATAAGCATGTTGAACTAAAACTTCCGTGATAGACTGACCGGTAGGTGATACTTTAAAATCCATTATCATGTCTTTCCAAGAGCTTCTATATATGTTATCCGATCTTTTTCTTTTTCGGAATGAGCCTTTTGCAGAGGGATGCATTAAGATCCATTGATATTTTCCATATATTCTTGGTATCCATTGATCTTCTGCATTTTTTTCATTGCAAATATTGATTGCATCAATGGTTCCTCTTGGTCTCCGATTATGTGTAGCCATTAGTCGAAAATACGAGTACGCAAGCTGAAATCGGAGAGAATGTAGAGATTGCGAGGTAACCTAAGAATGACAATCCAAAATAAGAGATAGAATGAAGAAAATGAGAGGTATACCTATGAATGACAAGAAGTTCCTTAACTACAAGGATTAGTTAACTAGAGTTTATGACTATTGACATCAAATCAACCTCAAGTGAACAATGATGGGCAACATAATAGTATTCGGGTAGTAACTATGGTCCAATCACAATTGTTTGTTCTGCCCAGCGGGATATTTGAAAATCACGAAAATTTGGCCGGGAAAGTTAAATACAATTTCCGTCCGTCAACCACTGTTACAATTTGTCACAGATGGACACCATTCATTGGGACACATAAGCGTTGAAAGCATGCAAAGTCAAAAACAACATCTTGACAAAGGGCCCATTTTGAGTTCTAATATCCCCTAATGTATAGTTGTTACAAAAGCCATATACTTCCAAGTACAATAACTTTTCCAATTAGGTGACAAACATTCAATGTAATCAATACAAGGATGAAATCTGTAAATAGATCATCCAAGCACAGAGTAGTGGTTGCTTCGTCCATGAGACATATTTTTGAGCCTCCCAATTACACCGTCAATTTTTGGTTGTAATTGCTATCTGTATTGTGCTTCAGTGTAATATAACAGCAGTTCATTTTTATATGTGTACAACGTAGATGAATGCTTGTTGTGATTGAATGCATTTTCATTGTTGTTTGATCGCGCTTGTATACTCACTCTGATCAAAACACGGACGTCTATGACTCCTCAGTTTCTGATCAGACGATGGTTGTCTTTGACGCCTGAGGAACTCGTGATATCATAATGCTCTTCCATTTATTTCAGGACTACACTTCACATTGAATCTGATTTCAATAGTACCACACACAAACCATCTCTAATCTCTTCGATGGACTGTACTTTCATTTTTGAGAGTATGAATTAATTTTTAAGATCATGTTGGGCAATCAAAACATATAAAGCTATGATTACCTTTAGCATAAGCTGTCTATTAGACTGTTTTTGCACCTAGCAACCGATTAGAACAGGAGGGTTGTTCCGCAATATTCCTGCTCTTTTCTCCGTTCGGCACCAATTCAGTTCACAAAGCTCTTTACGTAGATGATGTATTTATTCTATCTAACAACTGCACACTACTAAGAGTGATCAGTCAAAGGAATTTGACATGACTGATTTAGGAACTGTCAATTCTTTGCTAGGATTTCACATTACTAGAAATAGACTTCAGAAGAAGATCTATCTTAGCTAGTAGACATATCTAAAAGGCATTTTAGAAAAATTTCATATGTCTGATTGCAAACCCATTGATACTCCAATGGATCCAAGTATAGTATTGACTAAACTTTCTTGTGCTAAGACTGATAGTGAAGTACTCGACTTAGCAAAATACCCTTATCATTAACTAATCGGATCTCTAAGAGTGACTCCATCCTAACCTTCCAAATAGCATAATTTGTAGAATTCAACCTCTCACTAGCTTCTAGAAGGTATGCTCCAGCAGATCACATCTTACTAGTGACTTCTACAAACAAGAAATAGATTTGATTGACTTGAAACTCACAAAGGTCTCACACTTGCAGTGTTTCACTCAAATTTGATTTTTAATCCAACAAATGGACTTATAATCATAGTTTTATCACTCCCTCACAAAGTTGGAATGAAGATAAGATGAAGTGAAAACTACTTTCAAACAAATCTTGCCAAGAAATGGATTTGATTGTCTCTAGAAACTCACTAAGGTCTCTCTCTTGTAGTGTTTCACTCAAATTAGATTTCTAATCCAACAAATGGACTTATAATCTCAGTTTCCCTCACAAAGTTGGAATGACGATAAGATGATGTGAAATCTACTTACAATCAAATCTTGCCAATTTTGGCTATTTTGGACAAAAAAATGACTTAATCTCTTTCACACTTTTTGATGTACTTTCAAGACCTGTAAAACAAGTTTAGAGGACCTGATTTCAGCCTAGATTAATTAGATCTCATGACCCTAAGTCAAATCTAATCAATGGCACTCAATCTTGGTAGTTTATTATAAGATTTCCACCAAAAATTACATCAAAAACTCACAAATTGAATTTCTTTGGATCAAATGAATACCATGCATTAAATGCAGGTTCAGAGGTGCTCACACATGTGGACAGTACGGATTTAGAGCCCTACCAAGTTTGGGATCAAATCTCCTCACCAAAATCAAGATTCTAGCTTGCCCTCTCAATACTAGTTTTTAGCACCAAAACTTGCTAAAAATGGATTTGCATTAGATCAATGGATTATGCTCTTGTACTTGGCTCTGATACCATGTGAAAGTACTGTATTTTAGGACCATAAATGGATCTACAAAAGATTCACAAGAGTGATTGGATGCTCGCTTAACAATCTATCAAAAAACTAGACACAAAAAAGTTGATCTGGATTGGCAATTTGACAAACAACAAGCATTAATAGTCAAAAGCATTGATAAACATTGAAATTTGAGCCCACACGTGTGTACTACAGGCTGTAGTACGGCCTTCAACCTGAGAAACAAGTAGAAATTGATTTGGTTTCATTTGGATCACAAAAACTCAATGTACATAGTGAACTAGCTTGAGATTGCCAATGAGCTCCAAAAATTTTCACTCTTCTCACTATGGAGAGAGGGAATACATAGCAAATTCGACTTCCTTCTTGAAGTTAGGTGGATTTCCAGCATGTAATAAGGAAGTTAACTCACTCTCCTTGACCTAAAATGAAACCCTAGTCTATTTCCTAGAGTCATGCTTGGTAGATAGCTAGTTGGTCAAATTTTCACCTTAAATTTAGGTGTAGGTCCTATAAAGTAGAAATGACCACCAAATAGACATGACCAACTCTTTTGACTTGACCTAACCTACATTAGGAGTGGGTTTCCACGTGTCATCTTGGCCTTACATGTGTGGAACCCAATTATACACAATATTTACAATGTTCTACATGGTCTTTGATCAAGCTAGATTTGCCAATTTTTGGCAATTCTTCACATTCTTGAGTTTTTTAGAGATTGCTATTGCGCTTACTGCTTATCAACATTGCACTTAATTCAGACTTTCATTTTAGCTGCTCAGAGATAACATAGAGTATGCGGCTTCGATCCGCAACTTATTGTACTCATTTACTTCTGTTTTGTTTTCATACTGAATCAATACTATCTTTTATTGCGTTCAAGTTCATCTTAGAATGTATGTGTTTCTGTAGTTCTTCGCGACTAATTATTTGTCTGATAATTCAATGCATTATTGTTTGGCTACGTAATCACTGTAGTACTGATGATTTCAAAGTTAGTTACTATAAGATCGAACGTGATTTCTCTCACTATTGTTTTGTTCGAAATTGATAGGCATAGTCATGAAAGAGGAAGATAGTCTATTCCGCTGCGCATGATAAGTTTTCTTTCTTGTCATTCGAATTATTTTTATAAGAATCTTATTCGACCTTTCTTTCACATACCTCTTTCTGGTATTAAAAACTCTAAATTGTTCACAATCTAACTTGTCTAAATTCGAATATACATTCCATCCATTGGTGAAGATGAGGGCAATCTTCACATTAGACTGAAATTATGAGCACCATCCCCAAATTTGAATCAGAAAAAAAAAAATGTAGAAATTGATGTTACAAAATAGTTTAGCTTGTCTAAATTCGAATATGCATTCCCTCCACTGGTTGACATGAGCTCAATCTTCACATTGGACTTGATCAAAATTGACTTACCGATGGCAAAATCGCAAAATCATCACACTCACCACTCACCAAGAGCATCCAAAGTGTGATTATTGACCCATTCTTCATCCTTTGCATGTCCCACACACAGCTCGTCCAATGCAAGTTCGCTATCTTGCCCAATGGCTTCCAACTGGCACCATCTCGCACTTCCATCACCCGCGACCGCCAAGATGTGTGTACCTCCAAGCTAGCCCATATTTTTTTCCAAATGAGAAATTTTCAAGCTACAGATGCGTGTGTCAATGCAGCTATCACCTAACTCGACAATACCATCGTCGATCATGCTTGTGAGAGCGTTCCCCCGAAATGCCACCTGACATTGGTCGGTTCTGACTCCAAAAGTTGAATCTGATCACAAGAATTTTTCACCCGTAACCAGCATACCATGCCTACCTCTTACCTGTGACTGCTTGCCCTCTGAAAATTGTTGCCAATGATGAGTAGTCACGCCACCAAACTGCACTTCTATTGCCAAAACTAGCTTTCTCCACACAATTCCGCTACCATTCGCCCCCATACCGCATTTACCACTTTCAAACACCCTATCACCCTATCAAGAGTAAGTAATAATAATTCCAAAGTGATAATGCCTCATTGTACCGCCATGTATCAAGTTTCACCAGCCAAAAATTGTCCCAAATTTGGCCCTACGGTATCCAAATAGCAAATGTAGTCCATCTCTAGGTCACCCGCACTCCGCTCGATGGAATGATAATGAAAACACTCCAAAATGCCTTTCTTTCATATTAAGGCACTTTATGGCTTCAAGCAATCTCCCAGAGCTTGGTTTCAAAGGATCAACATATTTCTCATTCACAACGTTACAAACGAAGCACTGTCAATTATGAGGTCTACTTCAAATCAATGTGCTAATCTTTTATTATTATCACTTTGTATGTTGACGACACAGTGCTTTTCAGCGATAGTGTCAATCTAATAAAAGATGTTAACTTGAAAGATGTTGACCTCAGAGTTTGACATGATAGATTTGGGTGAAGCTCACGACTATCTCAGAATTTAGATGATATAGAAAAACACAATAACATATCACATGGATTCCAATGTGGGCGTCTGATGGATTTTTGAAAATTATATAATCCATCGGAATCTGACATCCAAGAAAAATTTCCAATTTGGAGATCCGGTGATCGAAAAATTGTGGCAGCAATCAATTTTTAAAGTGGACGTCGAAATCCGACAGAATGTGGATATTGTATGGAATATTAAAAAAAAAAATTACGTGTCATCTGACGTGGACGTCAGAATCCGATGGACTTTAGAATCTAACGTCCACGTCAGTAATCAAAATA
Source organism: Diphasiastrum complanatum (assembly GCA_029204225.1). Classification (NCBI taxonomy): domain Eukaryota; kingdom Viridiplantae; phylum Streptophyta; class Lycopodiopsida; order Lycopodiales; family Lycopodiaceae; genus Diphasiastrum; species Diphasiastrum complanatum. Next base: position 2,043 of record MU832154.1, on the reverse strand, counting down.
CGGTTTACAACCTCTGACCTCTGATGTCTGGGCTCTGACCGACATGGACGTTAGATTCCGACGTGTTTGAGGTTGTTGGATTTCGACGTCTGTGAATTTTTGGAGAGTTCGCATGATCCGCATTTTTTCTCTCACTTTTTTTTGTGCAGGTTGGAGCGATTGAGGTGAGCTTGGAGCATTTTTAGCATTTGGAGCTTGGATCTTAAAGATCATTTTATGCTTAGAGGTTGGTGCTTAAAGATTTTGAAATCTTTTGGAGTTTTTGGAGTTTATGTTTTGTTTTTGTTTTTTAAGATAAAGCTTGTTTTTTTTTTTTGTGTGAAAGAAACTGAAGGGGAGAAAGATAAGTGAGGAAGGGAAAGATGAGTGTTTGAATAGGTAGTGTTAAGTGCTAAGTGTTTGGATAGATATTGTTAAGTGTTAAGTGTTTGAATAGATAGTGTTAAGTATTTGAATAGATAAGTGTAAAGTAAATGAAGGTGTTTGATGGTAGTTGAATCTTAGAATTGTAATTTGAGAGAGAGAGAGAGAGAGAGAGAGAGAGAGAGAGAGAGAGAGAGAGAGAGAGAGAGAGAGAGAGAGAGAGAGAGAGAGAGAGAGAGAGAGAGAGAGAGAGAGAGAGAGAGAGAGAGAGAGAGAGAGAGAGTTGTTTTGAATTTTGCATCATTTAGGATAATAGTATTGCAATGAATATTTAAAAAAAATGAATGCAAGTGAATTTAAATATCAATAATCATAAACCATTCTCGTTGTCACACAAGTCTTGACACTCATCTAAATCTAGGTCTTAAGTATAATCATAGATTTCCAATCGTGTCTCTTTGATAATGTGAGCTACCCTCATATTCAACCTCCTCTTCTTCTAGTTCTATCTCATCCAAATGTGGGGGCCTCAAATGACCCTTGTACGATCTCATCATTTGCAATTGTATCTTCTTCTCCCGTCATTTCCACATCATTTGGAACTTGGATGAGTGGTTCAGGTTCTTCAAAAATCTCAAAATTGGGTGGTGGTTCGTTGTGTGTATCCAATGTTACAATATCTTTTGTTTCAAATACACGTCGTTTTTTTGCATTAAGTTGGATGACATACCACCATCTTGGGTCTATTCGATCTGGATGAAATATAATCTGCCAAAAATTTAAAAAATTAAGTTAGTTTTAATATTAATGACATTGGGATTGTAGAGTCTCACCTGTTCGAAATATTGTGGCAATACTAATATGTCATGAGAGTCCATCGATATACATTTTGTTGAGTCGATTTGAAAAAACTTTGAATTATCATTTTAAATTATGGCATTGCTTCCACGACATATGACCTTAAACCATTTTACATCAAAAATAAAGTATTTGCCGTTAGTCTCGTAATCGACTTCATAAATATGTTTCAATGTGCCAACATAGTCTAGATCACCCGAAATGACATTCACGTCCCTCGCACTAGAAATGACTCTCTTGTTGAAAGTTGACCATTATACCACAATCATATGTACATCGCTTGTTGTCGACTCTCTCAACACGATAATGATGTCCATAAGCCCACATGGTAGTGTATGATTTATACTAAAACACCAAAAAAAAAAAAACAAATTTGTATAAATCAAAATACTATTTATATACTGAGATGTACAAAAACAAAACTTCACAAAGACAATACTACACTAACCTTCCATCCACATCCAAGAACAAATTCTGATTCTAATTTGGTCACTTCTTATCCATTTTTGGATGCTTTTAGCATCGTATCAAAAACTCATTCACGAGTGCATTTTGAAGATAAAGGCTCCAAAGGATTGTCGTTCTCCAACGCTCTCCTTCTTCTTTGATTGATACTTCTTCTTCGGTTTCAATGTTATGTTTCTTTCCTTTTTGCTTCTTCATATTTTGAAATCCACTTTTCCAATTGTCCACAGTTATATAATATGAACGTGTCAATTTTCTCTTTTAATTGAGATGAAAAGTCTCTTTTGCACACCATTTTCCTTTTGGTACTTCACGTTTAACATGTTCATCATCTTTTTTCACACCACATTTTTGGAC